>JASFAX010002866.1:0-44434 GCA_030737875.1 Allium sativum
TCTGATTATTTCAGAATTAAATTTATTATTTAATTTATTATTTTAATCAAATATTCACCATTATTAAATTAAACCACCATTTAATTCACTATATCACTATTTATATAATTAAATAAATTAATTATAATATGTAACAACCCGAAAATCTGGGCCAGTTTAAAATTTTTATTTTGGCAATTTTAGCGAATTTTAAATATTTAAAATAGATTATTTTAAATAAAACAACGAGAAATTTATTTTGAATAAAATTAAAACGTATATATTTATATACGTCGTCGATAGAATATAAATAATTATATATATTTATAAAAGGAATTGAAAATGGCGCGGTAGTTCGATAGTTCGATTTCAAACTTCAATTGAACATACCGGGTGCAAAACAATCCGGATTTTAGTGAAACCAAAACTAATAGGATCTATTTGATGATATCTTTCCAACGAATCCGACAAATCAAGATTTCATAGCGGGAATCAAAAGATATGTCCAGTTGAAAATTCTGAATAGTCGCTATGGAATTCAGGCCCTTAAAAATAGCCATTTTGCAAACGACCTCGGATTTCGACGAAACCACTTTCGTTGGGTCCGTGATGTCAAGTTATTGCTAGGTTTCAAATTTTATAATTTTTCGAATCAATATGTGAGCGTGGCAAAGGAAAACGTGTTTGACCAGTTTCAGTTGATTTTAATCGACTGGAAAATGGTCATTTTTCGAACGGTCTCAGAATTCGATGAAATTAGTTTTGTTAGGACCGTATCGTCAATACAAAGCTAGAAAATATTTTTTTGGGATTTTTCGAGTTATTAGGTGACCCCGGTAAATTGATATACACGTTCAAATTCAATATATAGAGTTATATGTTGATTTTGACGAAAACTGATCGTAACGGCCGAACTGGCGTACGAAACATATTCCATTGTGTTCGGAATGGGGGTAATTAGCCAGGGGCGATAGTCGTTGGGTCTCGATTGGAGGTCGAATTTAAAAGTTGCTTTTTAAAATTAATTAAATATAATTATATATTTAAATATATATTCCGATACTCTATATCCTCTCTCCCTTACCTTTCAAACTCAGTCAACGTTTCAACATAAAATAAAATAAAAACCCCTGTGCCCTAGATCGCCCATCGCCCACCACTACTCCCATCGTCGGAGCCTGGCGCCGCACCCAACCACCCGTCGCCCTTCCCCAGTCCCTCCGCCTTCTCCTCCTCCATTCGAGAAACCCGCCAGCCCATCCTCTCGAATCCATCGAGTCCTTCGTCGCACTGCAGTCGAGATCACCAGAAACCCACCGAACCACCCTCCACAGCTCGTCGCGCCCCTCCCCCTTCTCTCCCCCTCCGCCTCTAATTTGAAACCCTGAAACCCCTCCTCAGTCAAATCGAACCACCAGTGCAGCCCTAGCTCCACCCTCCCGCACTCCGACGCAGCGCAAAGCCCTCCTCCAGCCGATTTACTGTGAGTTCTTCCCCCTCCCCTTTTCTTTATTTAGTTATTTATTTAAAACTGAAATTTATTTAAATTAAAACTGAAATTTTATATGAAATGGTTTAGAAGAAGAAAATGCGATTTTGAATTTATAAAGATTTGATTTTTATATAAGGAAGAGGTAGAAAAGATTTTTATTCAATTAAAAATATAATCTTTTATATTGTAGAAAGATAAAAATATGATTTTTACATAGTAGGAACTATAGAAATATAATCTTTATGAGATATAGAATATAAAAATATCATCTTTGTATATGTAGCAAAATAAAAATCTGATTTTTATTATATATACGTTGAAATAAAGTGGTGATTTTTATAATGACGAAATCCATATTTTTGAAAGGGCGAAATCTATATTTTTGAAAAGGCGAAATCTTTATATTGAAAAAGGCGAAATCTTTATATATTGAATAGCGAAGTAAAAAAATATGATTTTTATATATTGAATAGCGAAGTAAAAATATGATTTTTATATATTGAACAATGAAGTAAAAAATCGATTTTTATATATTGAACAACGAAGTAAAAATTCGATTTTTATATATTGAACAATGAAGTAAAAATTCGATTTTTATATATTGAATAGCAAAGTAAAAATTCGATTTTTACATATGTAGTGGCTACGGGCGAAGAAAGTGATAAGAGGCGAGAAACAGTGAAGATTTCCTGCATTAGAAGTACCGTGGAGTTAGGATAGCTATCGGTGAGAACTTCTCACTCTTCAATTTCTTTTTCTAGTTATATATATATATATATACTAGGTTGCAAACAGTGTTTAGTAGCACCCGACACCAATCGTCCACAGACCATGGACTTGTTTGTTTGGTTGTATAGTTGGTTAGATTGTTTGGTGAAATGAAATTGATTTGATTGATGTGTGAATGGCGTGGGCCTTCACTAGACCGGTGATAAGGCTAGGCCTTGTCCCGTTTCTAGTATCGTGCAGTTATGCCGCCGAAATTTTCTAAAAATAAGTTAGAAAAATAAAGATAACATTTTATTTAATAAAGGAACCGAATAGAATATTCATAGGTTGAATAAAATAGTTTGATCGTTAAAAATATAATTTTTAACGTGAATGTGAATAAATAAATATTCATTTACAAACCGGACGGTTTGTATATGTACACCTATTTGACTTATATTGATTGGGACGATAAATTTTACACATCGCCCAACTGCACAAATAAAATATGTGATTGATTGTTTGAAACCCCACACGGGTATTGGGATGATATTTGACGTACACTAATCCCGATTGTTTAGTTGTATGTCGATTGATTGATTGACAGGCTGTTATAAGCGTTGAATATTTATATTTGATGCTTATACAGTGTAGAATGCACTTTGGATGATGGTTGATTATTCATCGTTGTTGATATATACATGTGTTGTAGAAAATCCATATAATTAACATTATATGGTAATTGATTGGGCCTCATTCCAGTTTTAAAATAGAAATATTTGAAAAAGAAATATTTGAAATAGAATATTTGAAAATAGGAATATATGAAGCCGTATTGATTAGATTGACGCCATTTTGACGTAAACGATATTTATATCAATTTTATTCATTTTATAATGAATATCGAAAATGATTTCAAAATTTGATATTTTGAAAAGAATTGAATATAAATAAATTCGAATTGAAATTGAATATAAATGAATTCGAATTGAAATTGAATATAAATGAATTCGAATTGAAATGGAATAGAAATGAATTCGAATTGAAATTGAATATAAATGAATTCGAATTGAAATGGAATAGAAATGAATTCGAATTGAAATTGAATTGAAAACGAACTGAAATTGAATTAGAAATCAATTTGAAATGAATTTAAAATGAATTTAAATTGGAATATTCAATTTTGATTTGAAATTGAATATGAAGTTGAAACCGTTTTGAAAATGAATTTAAAATGATTTATAAAATTCGTTTCGAAAGGAAATCAATGAAGTATATATTATATATATTATATATATAATATAATGGCCTGAATAGAACGCGTCGCGCCACGGTAGTTCGCGAATTTTGACCATTGACTTCGAACGGATATTGCGGGAGATCCGACCGTCGGATTCTCCTAAAACCGGAACCGTTGGGTTCGTATCGAAAAGAGCTTTCCAATGAATATTAGAAATTTGAAATCTAATGGTTGGATTTGGAATTATGTCCAAATCAAATTAGGAAAAGGTCGCTGTAAGTGCAGTTCGATGGCCATTGATGGAAATCGACTGTATGGGCCTTGATAAAATTATTAAAAATAGTAATAATTTGTGTAAAATCATAAGAAATGATTTGGGATGAAAAACTCCATATTTGAAAGGATAAAAATAGATTTTTATCGAAATGAACTAGTTTTAAACTAGAGTAGTAATTTATTTATTTTTAAAATAAATAAAGTGAGTTTGAAATGGTTTTGAAATATAACCAGAATTTCCAATAATTGAATTGGAATGGATTTGAATCGAAATTGTCTTTGGAATATTTCGATGTTGGATTTCGTGATCATACAGATGTTGTTATGGAAATTTGAAAGATATGTATATATACCGTTATTTCCAATACGATATTTGTTGGTCGTAGAATTGGATATTGAATATAAGCCGATATATTTTCTATTCGGAGCCTTGTATTTAATATCAAATGTGATTTGGATTTATCGTGAATGGTGTCTTCATTAACACTGTTCTTAAGCCCAGTTGAGAAAAGATTAAATCTTTTTATTTAGATTTAATGAAGTGTACCAATTAAGTAATATTTAATTGGAATTGAATTGGTATTGATTTTTGGGTTTATCGTGAACAGTGTTTTAAATAACACTTGTTCTTTAACCCGATAATTAATGGAATGTGATTTTGGGTTTATCGTGAACCGTGTTTTAAATGACACCGATTCTTTAACCCAGTTAAAGATTAGAACTAAGTGGAGTTTTAATGAATCTTTAATTAGATTGAAAAGGTGTTAGAATGGAGTATCACCAGTTTTGCTCCAGGCGATAGTTAAATCTTTAATTAGATTTAAACGTGAAATGGTAATTGAATTTACCGATAACACCGTGGTGTTAAATATGAAGTATAACCAGTTTTACTTCATGGAATGAATAGGTTGGGATTGGGAAATTAAAATAAATGATTACTTCGGTGTGGTTCGCTAATCCCGACTAGTTTGAATTGATATTCAAAGGAGATTAAAGAATAAATTTAAAGAATTTATCTATGATAAAATTAATGGGAACCTTTCCCAAAATATAAGAATATTTGAATAAAAGAATATTCTGAATTGGAATGAGGCGTATGTTGTGTTTGTGTAACACTTATTTAAAATATACGCGATGTATTCGGAAAGACCGGGTTTATCCCATTCTGAATAACTGATACGACGCTAAGTCGAAGATGAAGACGGTGGTCGAAGACCGGAAGTCTTCAGGTCGTTTGGGTGATTACTGATGATCTTGATTGGGATGTACACCCAAGAAGATGGAAACAGTTGGTGATCGTCCAGACGTATTTGGAGATCGATGGATATGCGGGGTACTAGGTGCCTCCGGTTTCGTTCAGACCCAGAACGGACTTGTAAATGGACTGTGTGTCTGACATTGGATTTTAGTCCGTGTGATTGATCTCTATTAAATATATATCTATTTGGCGGCGGAGAATTTATTCTCTTGCTTAACGCCCTTCTCTGAGATGTACGAGCTCAGGGGTTATATATTGATGGATATCTAACGCATGGAGTGAATTGCCTGTGTGGCATGCCTAAGTGGCAATTGATCGAGGCTTCTGTTGAAAAGCAAAGTCTTGTGGTGATGATCAAAGCGTGGCCTTTGTGGCGTAGCTTTGTGTAACGTTTACTTCGCGAGTTTCGCACCCCGGTTGTGAACCAAAAACGGGAGAGGACCTCAGGGAGGGCATGCGTTTCTTTCTAGCTAGGGTGGTGTCAGTGACCTACCAGCCCTGACATTTATATACTTTTCACCTATGTGGTTGTTGCTGTTGCGAGGCGCCTCGATTAGATCGGACGATCCGGGTCCGATGGAGCCATTCGTTGGCTCATTTACGCCCCAAAGGGCGGGGAAACGCAGTGTTCAGGCATTTTAATCCACATCGGTGGACCGGCCCTGACGATCCAAGGGCCCACCTGAGTCTGTGTCCTGAGGCTCGGGCTAGACAGTCTCGAATCGGTTGAGGACTATCTTTTGCCTCGGTTCATAGATGGAAATCCAATTTCCAAATACGTGACATTTGCGGTTTTAGTTGTAATCCTATATATGGCGACATGATATATGGTACCCATGCCGCCTATGATTGATATTTATGATTTGAAGTTTTTTTATACACTATACACTTATAATAGTATCAAATGATTTCTTTTAAACGTATCAAGCATTCTTGGCTATTATAAGGTAAAAACCCTATCCCCGGCTTGCGTTGCATTGTGTGATAGGACCTGGGTCTTATAATAGCTTCATTTTCCTTTATTTAGCATTGCGCTGTTGGTTTTATGCACTGGTATTCTTGGGAGGAAACCCGTTCCGTGTTCTACGGCGTGGTCCCTTGATTTACCTAACTTTAAAAACAAAGATTAATAACTGTTTTAGTTCTCACACCAGTCCCATGACTGACCTGGATTTTATTGTTTTAACCTAAACTCTGGGTGCCCTTATTTTTGACACGGGCAGCTAGTAGTTTTGGTTTTGCAGATTTATATTCACAGGATCCTGGTTTACAGCTAGAACGATATCCGGAAAGCTTTGTATCTGTATATCTCTTCTAGTTGTGTATTGTATTATTTTCCGCTGCTATGTATTTAAATGTAATTTAAATCTCTGATATTTCTATGTAATATTTATTCATACTCTGTATATTCTTGTAATCTGATGGAATTGTTGTAATATACAATGAAATGTTCTTTTGTATGCGTTCTATTTTGTCGTGTTCTCAAAACAATTCGTTCTTTCTCTTTCTCTTCGGAGAACGGGGAAGTTCGGGTCGTTTCATGTGGTATCAGAGCTTTGGTTTACAAAGCAGAGAACAAGGCACATTAGAACCATATGAAAGAATTCATCAGATATTGGATTAGTAATATCCAATGGGAATGACTCGTTAGAGATAGGATCAGTAGTATCCTAGAACGAGTGTGAAGAGTATATTTTTAAAGTAAAAACAAGTTTTGTTTTGAAAATTTAAATCAACTATTTGTATTTGATTATTTATCTATATAGATTTGGACAAATCCGATACATAAAGATTTTGTTTATATGTCTTGCAAACGTGTATTCGAAGTTTTAATGTACTGGATGGTTATAGAATCATACTCTAGTTGCCCGGGGATAATTCTGGTGATGGGGCACTGTCGCCAGTATTTATTTTCGAGTAACGAAAGTGAGGTTTCTATAAATTTCCAATTGACTGGTGTGAGAACCGAAATTAGATAGGGCTTATTGTTGTGATTTGGCATCAAAAATCTGATTTTTGACTATATATCAAAGTTATGCATTTGAAAAGCTAATCCACTAATTGATTGATGTTTGTGTTGTTTGTTTAATTGTTTGATAATTTTGAACCATTATGCCTAATTGTATCAAATAATGAATTGTATTGAAAATTTATTGCATTTGCTTGCATATACTTGTACTTACATTGAACAGGTCATAGCAAGGAGGCTAGAGCAGAGAATAAAATTTGTTTGCACGACAAATAGGTACATGTTTATCATAATTTACTGTTTTGTTTGGGTGATGATGATTTTATGAGCCGATTGGCTAGCCGCTTGGCTTTTTCTTTTTCTTTTTGAGATCAGAAGGCCTATATGGCAATTTCGGGATTTTCCTGTGGCTCCCGGTGCAGGGAAGGTAATGGCGAAATTTTTCGAAAATTTAGGGTGTTAGCCAAATTTTTGAAATTTTTGAAAAGTTCTTAGAAACTGAAAAGTTGAAGAACTTAAGCCGTAATCAAAACAATGAAAGTTGAGTTGTTTTGGGAAACCACTTTCGACTTTGTTCCTTTTCGGGGACGAAAAGTTTTCAGTGGGGGAGATTGTAACAACCCGAAAATCTGGGCCAGTTTAAAAATTTTATTTTGGCAATTTTAGTGAATTTTGAATATTTAAAATAGATTATTTTAAATAAAACGACGAGAAATTTATTTTGAATAAAATTAAAACGTATATATTTATATACGTCTTCGATAGAATATAAATAATTATATATATTTATAAAAGGAATTGAAAATGGCGCGGTAGTTCGATAATTCGATTTCAAACTTCAATTGAACATACCGGGTGCAAAACAATCCGGATTTTAGTGAAACCAAAATTAATAGGATCTATTTGATGATATCTTTCCAACGAATCCGACAAATCAAGATTTCATAGCGGGAATCAAAAGATATGTCCAGTTGAAAATTCTGAATAGTCGCTATGGAATTTAGGCCCTTAAAAATAGCCATTTTGCAAACAACCTCGGATTTCGACGAAACCACTTTTGTTGGGTCCGTGATGTCAAGTTATTGCTAGGTTTCAAATTTCATAATTTTTCGAATCAATATGTGAGCGTGGCAAAGGAAAACGTGTTTGACCAGTTTCAGTTGATTTTAATCGACTGGAAAATGGTCATTTTTCGAACGGTCTCAGAATTCGATGAAATTAGTTTTGTTAGGACCGTATCGTCAATACAAAGCTAGAAAATATTTTTCTGGGATTTTTCGAGTTATTAGGTGACCCCGGTAAATTGATATACGCGTTCAAATTCAATATATAGAGTTATATGTTGATTTTGACGAAAACTGATCGTAACGGCCGAACTGGCGTACGAAACATATTCCATTGTGTTCGGAATGGGGGTAATTAGTTTGGGGCGACAGTCGTTGGGTCTCGATTGGAGGTCGAATTTAAAAGTTGCTTTTTAAAATTAATTAAATATAATTATATATTTAAATATATATTCCGATACTCTATATCCTCTCTCCCTTACCTTTCAAACTCAGTCAACGTTTCAACATAAAATAAAATAAAAACCCCTGTGCCCTAGATCGCCCATCACCCACCACTACTCCCATCGTCGGAGCCTGGCGCCGCAGCCAACCACCCGTCGCCCTTCCCCAGTCCCTCCGCCTTCTCCTCCTCCATTCGAGAAACCCGCCAGCCCCTCCTCTCGAACCCATCGAGTCCTCCGTCGCACTGCAGTCGAGATCGCCAGAAACCCACCGCACCACCCTCCACAGCTCGCAGCGCCCCTCCCCCTTCTCTCCCCCTCCGCCTCTAATTTGAAACCCTGAAACCCCTCCTCAGTCAAATCAAACCACCAGTGCAGCCCTAGCTCCACCCTCCCGCACTCCGACGCAGCGCAAAGCCCTCCTCCAGCCGATTTACTGTGAGTTCTTCCCCCTCCCCTTTTCTTTATTTAGTTATTTATTTAAAACTGAAATTTATTTAAATTAAAACTGAAATTTTATATGAAATGGTTTAGAAGAAGAAAATGCGATTTTGAATTTATAAAGATTTGATTTTTATATAAGGAAGAGGTGGAAAAGATTTTTATTCAATTAAAAATATAATCTTTTATATTGTAGAAAGATAAAAATATGATTTTTACATAGTAGGAACTATAAAAATATAATCTTTATGAGATATAGAATATAAAAATATCATCTTTGTATATGTAGCAAAATAAAAATCTGATTTTTATTATATATACGTTGAAATAAAGTGGTGATTTTTATAATGACGAAATCCATATTTTTGAAAGGGCGAAATCTATATTTTTGAAAAGGCGAAATCATTATATTGAAAAAGGCGAAAGTTTTATATATTGAATAGCGAAGTAAAAAAAATGTGATTTTTATATATTGAATGGCGAAGTAAAAATATGATTTTTATATATTGAACAACGAAGTAAAAATTCGATTTTTATATATTGAACAACGAAGTAAAAATTCGATTTTTATATATTGAATAACGAAGTAAAAATTCGATTTTTATATATTGAATAGCAAAGTAAAAATTCGATTTTTACATATGTAGTGGCTACGGGCAAAGAAAGTAATAAGAGGCGAGAAACAGTGAAGATTTCCTGCATTAGAAGTACCGTGGAGTTAGGATAGCTATCGGTGAGAACTTCTCACTCTTCAATTTCTTTTTCTAGTTATATATATATATACTAGGTTGCAGACGGTGTTTAGTAGCACCCGACACCAATTGTCCACAGACCATGGACTTGTTTGTTTGGTTGTATAGTTGGTTAGATTGTTTGGTGAAATGAAATTGATTTGATTGATGTGTGAATGGCGTGGGCCTTCACTAGACCGGGGATAAGGCTAGGCCTTGTCCCGTTTCTAGTATCGTGCCGTTATGCCGTCGAAATTTTCTAAAAATAAGTTAGAAAAATAAAGATAACATTTTATTTAGTAAATGAACCGAATAGAATATTCATAGGTTGAATAAAATAGTTTGATCGTTAAAAATATAATTTTTAACGTGAATGTGAATAAATAAATATTCATTTACAAACCGGACGGTTTGTATATGTACACCTATTTGACTGATATTGATTGGGACGATAAATTTTACACATCGCCCAACTGCACAAATAAAATCTGTGATTGACTGTTTGAAACCCCACACGGGTATTGGGATGATATTTGACGTACACTAATCCCGATTGTTTAGTTGTATGTCGATCGATTGATTGACAGGCTGTTATAAGCGTTGAATATTTATATTTGATGCTTATACAGTGTAGAATGCACTTTGGATGATGGTTGATTATTCATCGTTGTTGATATATACATGTGTTGTAGAAAATCCATATAATTAACATTATATGGTAATTGATTGGGCCTCATTCCAGTTTTAAAATAGAAATATTTGAAAAAGAAATATTTGAAATAGAATATTTGAAAATAGGAATATATGAAGCCGTATTGATTAGATTGACGCCATTTTGACGTAAACGATATTTATATCGATTTAATTCATTTTATAATGAATATCGAAAGTGGTTTCAAAATTTGATATTTTGAAAAGAATTGAATATAAATAAATTCGAATTGAAATTGAATATAAATGAATTCGAATTGAAATTGAATATAAATGAATTCGAATTGAAATGGAATAGAAATGAATTCGAATTGAAATTGAATATAAATGAATTCGAATTGAAATGGAATAGAAATGAATTCGAATTGAAATTGAATTGAATTGAAAACGAACTGAAATTGAATTAGAAATCAATTTGAATTGAAATCAATTTGAAATGAATTTAAAATGAATTTAAATTGGAATATTCAATTTTGATTTGAAATTGAATATGAAGTTGAAACCGTTTTGAAAATGAATTTAAAACGATTTATAAAATTCGTTTCGAAAGGAAATCAACGAAGTATATATTATATATATTATATATATAATATAATGGCCTGAATAGAACGCGCCGCGCCGCGGTAGTTCGCGAATTTCGACCATTGACTTCGAACGGATATTGCGGAAGATCCGACCGTCGGATTCTCCTAAAACCGGAACCGTTGGGTTCGTATCGAAAAGAGCTTTCCAATGAATATTAGAAATTTGAAATCTAACGGTTGGATTTGGAATTATGTCCAAATCAAATTAGGAAAAGGTCGGTGTAAGTGCAGTTCGATGGCCATTGATGGAAATCGAATGTACGGGCCTTGATAAAATTATTAAAAATAGTAATAATTTGTGTAAAATCATAAGAAATGATTTGGGAAGAATTGGGATGAAAAACTCCATATTTGAAAGGATAAAAATAGATTTTTATCGGAATGAACTAGTTTTGAACTAGAATAGTAATTTATTTATTTTTAAAATAAATAAAGTGAGTTTGAAATGGTTTTGAAATATAACCAGAATTTCCAATAATTGAATTGGAATGGATTTGAATCGAAATTGTCTTTGGAATATTTCGATGTTGGATTTCATGATCATACAGATGTTGTTATGGAAATTTGAAAGATATGTATATATACCGTTATTTCCAATACGATATTTGTTGGTCGTAGAATTGGATATTGAATATAAGCCGATATATTTTCTATTCGGAGCCTTGTATTTAATATCAAATGTGATTTGGATTTGTCGTGAATGGTGTCTTCATTAACACTGTTCTTAAGCCCAGTTGAGAAAAGATTAAATCTTTTTATTTAGATTTAATGAAGTGTACCAATTAAGTAATATTTAATTGGAATTGAATTGGTATTGATTTTTGGGTTTATCGTGAACAGTGTTTTAAATAACACTTGTTCTTTAACCCGATAATTAATGGAATGTGATTTTGGGTTTATCGTGAACCGTGTTTTAAATGACACTGATTCTTTAACCCAGTTAAAGATTAGAACAAAGTGGAGTTTTAATGAATCTTTAATTAGATTGAAAAGGTGTTAGAATGGAGTATCACCAGTTTTGCTCCAGGCGATAGTTAAATCTTTAATTAGATTTAAACGTGAAATGGTAATTGAATTTACCGATAACACCGTGGTGTTAGATATGAAGTATAACCAGTTTTACTTCATGGAATGAATAGGTTGGGATTGGGAAATTAAAATAAATGATTACTTCGGTGTGGTTCGCTAATCCCGACTAGTTTGAATTGATATTCAAAGGAGAATAAAGAATAAATTTAAAGAATTTATCTTTGATAAAATTAATGGGAACCTTTCCCAAAATATAAGAATATTTGAATAAAATAATATTCTGAATTGGAATGAGGCGTATGTTGTGTTTGTGTAACACTTATTTAAAATATATGCGAGTTATTCGGAAAGACCGGCTTTATCCCATTCTGAATAACTGATACGACGATAAGTCGAAGATGAAGATGGTGGTCGAAGACCGGAACTCTTCACGTCGTTTGGGTGATTACTGATGATCTTGATTGGGATGTACACCCAAGAAGATGGAAACAGTTGGTGATCGTCCAGACGTATTTGGAGATCGATGGATATGCGGGGTACTAGGTGCCTCCGGTTTCGTTCAGACCCAGAACGGACTTGTAAATGGACTGTGTGTCTGACATTGGATTTTAGTCCGTGTGATTGATCTCTATTAAATATATATCTGTTTGGCGGCGGAGAATTTATTCTCTTGCTTAACGCCCTTCTCTGAGACGTACGAGCTTAGGGGTTATATATTGATGGATATCAAACGCATGGAGTGAATTGCCTGTGTGGCATGCCTAAGTGGCAATTGATCGAGGCTTCTGTTGAAAAGCAAAGTCTTGTGGTGATGATCAAAGCATGGCCTTTGTGGCGTAGCTTTGTGTAACGTTTACTTCGCGAGTTTCGCACCCCGGTTGTGAACCAAAAACGGGAGAGGACCTCAGGGAGGGCATGCGTTTCTTTCTAGCTAGGGTGGTGTCAGTGACCTACCAGCCCTGACATTTATATACTTTTCACCTGTGTGGTTGTTGCTATTGCGAGGCGCCTCTGTTAGATCGAACGATCCGGGTCCGATGGAGCCATTCGTTGGCTCATTTACGCCCCAAAGGGCGGGGAAACGCAGTGTTCAGGCATTTTAATCCACATCGGTGGACCGGCCCTGACGATCCAAGGGCCCACTTGAGTCTGGGTCCTGAGGCTCGGGCTAGACAGTCTCGAATCGGTTGAGGACTATGTTTTGCCTCGGTTCATAGATGGAAATCCAATTTCCGAATACGTGACATTTGCGGTTTTAGTTGTAATCCTATATATGGCGACATGATATATGGTACCCATGCCGCCTATGATTGATATTTATGATTTGAAGTTGTTTTGTACACTATACACTTATAATAGTATCAAATGATTTGTTTTAAACGTATCAAGCATTCTTGGCTATTATAAGGTAAAAACCCTATCCCCCGGCTTGCGTTGCATTGTGTGATAGGACCTGGGTCTTATAATAGCTTCATTTTCCTTTATTTAGCATTGCGCTGTTGGTTTTATGCACTGGTATTCTTGGGAGGAAACCCGTTCCGTGTTATACGGCGTGGTCCCTTGATTTACCTAACTTTAAAAACAAAGAATAATAACTGTTTTAGTTCTCACACCAGTCCCATGACTGACCTGGAGTTTATTGTTTTAACCTAAACTCTGGGTCCCCTTATTTTTGACACGGGCAGCTAGTAGTTTTGGTTTTGCAGATTTATATTCATAGGATCCTGGTTTACAGCTGGAACGATATCCGGAAAGCTTTGTATCCGTATATCTCTTCTAGTTGTGTATTGTATTATTTTCCTCTGCTATGTATTTAAATGTAATTTAAATCTCTGATATTTCTATGTAATATTTATTCATACTCTGTATATTCTTGTAATCTGATGGAATTGTTGTAATATACAATGAAATGTTCTTTTGTATGCGTTCTATTTTGTCGTGTTCTCAAAACAATTCGTTCTTTCTCTTTCTCTTCGGAGACCGGGGATGTTCGGGTCGTTTCATAATACCTCTGCAAATGCGGGTCATTACATTCTTCCCTACTTAAAATAATTTCGTCCTCGAAATTGCTAAAGTAGAGAACGACCCTATCGACTGGTTAGAACATATTTGTTCACTTCTTAACTTCAGTTTCAACTGAACCAATTTAATTTTTAATTAAATTATTTATTCGTTCTTATTATCGAAAATTTTCAAAAATCCTGAAAATTTTCTAACTCCTTAACTTTTCGAAAAATTTTTCCAGCACCTTCTTTGTACTGGTCAATAGGTCAAACCACCACTCGCATCTCTGGGCCATCTCAATCCCAAAAGAAAATCAAACAGCCAAGTGGCTTGCCAATTCGGCTCATTAATCTTATATTCAATAGAAATATAAACTTGTACCTTTTGTCGGCATATCATTATATCCTTTCCACCTGTTATCAATTCAGCGAATACAAGGGTCATCCCAATCAAATTCCAATCTGCTTTTATCCACAACACAACCATTCGCTTATATCCGAGCCAGATATCATTTCAACTCGAGTTTCTTCTCGATTCCCAACTCTTAACTTGATTATCACATTACACTTCAAATTTGAATCTCACAATCCAATTTGTCTTGATATCATTCTAATTCTGTGACTGCCCGCCCCGCACCAACCGACATTTACTCCAAAAGTGCGCTGTACACATGTCCAGTTAGCACGGGACGGTCGCCAAAGAAAGGAAAGAAGACAAAGAATCAACAAAGAACCTGTAGTATGTCTCACAGCGCATGGAACAAAATAAAATAATAACATACTTGACATAAAACAGGTGAGACAGTGCATAAGCTGAAAACAAACTAACATAGCAGCGGAAAATCCAAGTACAGCTTATGATCCAAAGTCAACATTATTACAACTTTTCAAACTATCTCAAAAGCAAAAGTAAGATAAGGGAGATACACTACTAATGCCCAAGTAGCGACCACCAATGACACAGGGAGAATATCTATATATCATACGTGGAAGCCTCCTGCTCGCCTCCGAATCAGCTACTCGCGCATCACCAGCTAACCTGTCTCTAGTCTGCTCGTGTGAGCACCCAGAGTAATAAGAAGAGACATAAAACTCTGGGTCAGACAAAAAGTCTGGTATGAGCGATAAGCATCTAAACAGAACAATAATAGGTATACTAAACCATACCTGAACCTGGACCTGCAACCAAAGAGTTAGCACTACATATTGTACAACACTCTAAGGTGACATTTCAAATGGTGCAAAGATAACGGGGGTGGGGGTGTGCATGTCATAGTGATGGCAAACAATCAAGCATAGCAACCATCCTCACATCTCTCACTCAGTGCGTAAAGCATACGATATCCACCACTTTAGTCACCTAATACTTTGGTCCATGACGGAATCCAATCCCATGTAACTATCACTACAAGCCCACTATCCATCTCTCAGTGGTGAACCAAAGTTATGAATACCGACAACCCCTCTGCACACGTCCCGCAGCAAAGCCCAATCATGAAGTGAACTCATTGGTTCCTATCTGGATCCTGAGCTCTAACTTCCATTTGGACTACCTTTGCATCTCGGGTTTTTGGTCGTCATCTCCATCTGGATCGGTCTTCACTTCACCTTTCTTCGGATCGTGGTCATCACCCTTGCTCGGGTCGGATCGTGACTCGCGGATCGCCCAGGGTGTCAGCTCGTGCTCCTTCCAATGGATCGAGTCGTGGTGCTCCACCTGGTTCAGATCGCGATGACCCCATCGGATCGGGTCGTGGTTCCTCAGCTGGATCAGGTCGTGGTTCATCCCCTAGGCCTTTGCTTCGTGATGATCGTCTGGGTCAGATCGTTCGTGGGGATGCTTCCATCGATCGGGTCGTGCCCCATGCTCCATGGTTCGGATCGTACAAGCGGATCGGATGCTCCAGCTCTTCGAGCTCCTCCCACCATCGGATCGTGATCTCCGGTCCGGGTCGTGGCTCGCGATCGGGTCGGGTCGGAGAAGAAAGGGGGCGATCCGATCCGGTTTCCTGCATATTTTCTACAACTCTTCCAGCGACTGTTTACGCCACACGATGGCGTTTTCGACCATTCTAACTGTTCTAAACAATCATAAAGCATACCATACAACCATAGCAACATGTATAAACATCCACAAATAGCAAAACAACAATCATGGCATGTAAAATGGATCAAACATACCCAAAAATCCATATTTTCCCCTTAAGCTGTTTCAAGCAAAACTGATGATAGGATTAACAAAACTTAACCAAGTTAGCCAAATTTTCTAACAGAGGTCTAAAACAATATTTCAGAATTTCTGAATATTTTTCCATATTTTTAACATGCATAAATTCGCTAATTATCACTAATCACCCCTTAATCCCCCAAATTCCAGGATTTGCAAAATTAGTCGAAATTAACCCAAATTCATATCAGAGGCATAAAATGATGTTTTAGAATTTTAGGAATTTTTCTAGATTTTTCTGAGCCATAATTTTGCTAATCTCCGCTAATTACCATAATTAGCCGTAATTAGTGAAAAACAATGCAAATCACTCACCTTAGCCACAAATAAAACTTAGATCTGAAATAAATCTCTGATTTGGTGAAGATCCCAATGCAAAATAGCAGCTCTAATCTTGATTTGGTGAAGATCTCCCTTGATTTGATGTTGCTAATCCCAATCTTCAAGTAGAAAGTGATTTGGAGGTGTTTTAGAGGTTGGAGGCCATTTTTAGGGTTTCTTAGAGGTAAGTGGAGGCTAGAAAACCGAAATGAAATGAAACCCTAACTCATTTCAGCCTCCCCATAACCTTAATCCCGAAATGGGTTATGAGCCCATTCACTAATCACCCTATTTGGCCCGGTTAAGCAGTTTTTCACCTTCTAACCCTTATTTCAGCCATATCTCCCAAACGGTAAGTCCGTTTTTCGCATGTGACCACTCTACGGAAAGGTAAACCATCATCCGAAGCCAATGGAAGTGGTTTCAGGTCAAAAATCCTTTCCAATAAAAAGTTATGGACGAAACAAGATCAGCTAGGGGTAAAATGGTCATTTAAAAATCGACAAAAATCATGAACATGAGAAATAACCCCAATAGTCGTCCCCCAGCCCTACATGACCATACGACTTCGTATGAGAAAGAAATAAATATTCTACCATCTTTCGATGCGTAGAATGCGGGTTGTCACATTCTCCCCTCCTTAAGAAATTTCGCCCCCGAAATTCCCTAACCAAAACACACAAAGGGTCCCGCATGCCTATCAGTCCTAAAACAATAATCAACATGCAAAACAAGTCTATCCTAGCATGCGGTTTACTAATAAGGGAAGAAACTATCACTACCAAAACCTTACCAGGCAAAGAGTTCTGGATACTTCTTCCTTATATCCTCCTTTGTTTCCCAAGTACAGTCTTTTTCATTCTCACCCCACTGGACTTTGACTAGTTTCACTGCCTTCCTTCGAAGCTGCTTCGTATTGTTCCCAACAATACGCATAGGCTTGCGGTTCTCAACCGCCTCGGGTTCAACCTCGTTATCGTCCAACTGATCTGGTGAAATAGCCACATTAGGGTCTTGCACAAACTTCCTTAACTGGGAAACATGAAATACGTTGTGAACTCCCGCCATCTTGTCAGGTAGCTCTACTTCATACGCCAAATTCCCAACTTGCTCGAGGACTGGGAATGGACCAACAAATCTTGGTGCTAACTTACCTTCCCACTAAAACGAATCACATTCTTCAACTAACATGATGGTGCCTTGCACGGTCTTTCGTACAAAGTTTCAATTGGAACCATACCAATACTGGGCTAATAACTATTATTATCCATAACTCAACCAGATACAAATGGCCATCCCATGACCCTCTAAAATCCAGTATAAGTTCTCAAAAGGTCCTCTAATATAAGATTCACTCAAATACCATCATGACCTAACCTAGTCCTTGGTAAACTATCAATATAATCCATTTGAGAATTGTTCCCATTTCCATTTAGGAATTTCTAATGGTTGTAACGAACCACTAGGCTTCTTTTGCTCAGCTTTAACTAACTGGCAATTTATGTATTTGGACATAAACTTCCCAACGTCTTTCTTTATCTTTTCCCAGTAGTAGGTCTAATCCATGTCTCAATACATTTTGTTACCACCGGGATGTATAGTCAATTTCGAGTGATGATATGCTCTAAGCACTTCATCTCTCAGTCCATCTACGTTGGGTACAACTAGTCCCTTATTCTTTCGAAGCCACCCTTCTCGATCAAATCCTTACTTGATCATTCTCTTTCCATCGATACCCATCTCTACCCTAGAGATGGTTTCCAATAGGTTAAGATCGTCCTTCTAACTAGAACCAATCCACTCAATCAAAATCGATCTAATCGTCAAGCTTACTAGTGTTTCTGAATCCAATTCACTCTTAGGTCTGAAATCATATCATGTGATATACTCTAGTTGCTTCCAACCCATAAACATAACCTCTAAACTGGCATGTCTCCTACTCAATGCAACTGTTACCACACCTAAATCCTTTACTATGATCACTCTGCCCCATGGAGTCATGGCGACTCCACTGCACCGATCCATAGCCACTAGTCCTTTGCTATGTCCACTCTGCCCCATGAAGTCATAACAACTCCACTGCACTGGCTCATAGCCTTACTAATCCTTTACTATGTCCACTTTGCCCCTCGAGTCATGACGACTCTACTGCACTGGCTCATAGTCCTACTATAATCACTTTGTTCCCCATCGCTGGAACCCTACAGGTGATAGTCTACTCAAGGGAAGAAAAATAGGAACAACATAACAACCATAACATCCATCAAACAAGTCCTACCTATCACCTGCTAAATTCATAAACACATCGACACCTACATGAATGGTCTAACCAATCCCAATATGTCGATTCTAGTATGTCTGGTCCAACCAACATCAATAACAAATGGAAGCCCAGCCTCTATACATACACCGATGCCTACTTGACTAGTCCAACCAATCCCAGGCCAATGGAAGCCCCGCCTCCCTACGGACTACCGTACGTCCAACGTACGTTTATCCTCCAAGGATAATTAGATCACGTCCAACGGATCCAAGGTAACGGGCGTCCCCAAATACCTCTGCTTTTAGTCCGCCTAAAATACTTGAGTCCAACCCAAGTCTATCCATTGTCTTGCTGCCCTCTCGAGTCTAACTCAAGCCGAATCCAATTCCTTGCAGCCTTCTCGAGTCCAACTCGAGTCAATCTATAACTCAGACCCAGTCTTTAGTATCCATTACCGACAAACTCTAGTCCAACGTGAGTCGTCGTCTCCTTATTCGTTGCATCTCCAAGATCAACGAACACCCATTTTCCTTTTGCGAGTTCAAGTCCAACTTGAATCGCCCTAATCTTCGTTGTATCTTCCATGATGAACGAACACATCCTATTCCTTCAAAGTCCTACTATCCAAAGAGAACATCAACATAGGATCCTAAACAATCCATTACTTTGCATCTTTCTCGAGTCCCAGTCGAGTCTAACTCTGGCCAGTCTATACCATTGAACAGTCTTATCATGTTCCGTCTGCCCATCACTCCTCGAGTAAACCAAGATATCATCCAATGAAAAATCACAACAACTATTTACCCCTCACGCATACCATCCTAGTCGAAATCGACATTCCCCAAGCACAAGCCCCAAAGGCCTAAACCAATATCAGACAAACACCCAAGGAACATCTCCTCCGAGTTCGGACAACCCACGTGAGGTGATACTAGCAAAACAATCTAGCACTAGAGCACTCATTTGCCTCCCAGAGACAACTAGAACTTATTACAACGATAACCTCTTAGCTTCCTTAACTCCAGTTACTATCGCCATCACTAGGTAGGTACCTAATACCACCCTATTCTTTTTAGAGTAAATCGACTCCCCAAAATAATGCTAAACCCAGTAAAGCCCAAAACAAAGCAATCACATGGAAACATACATCCATGACTCGATAAGACCACGTTACGGCAAATCATGCCAAGACTAGTCGAACCACCAACCGGGTTCGTCACTACTAAAGGTCTATCGACTATCTCGGGTTTGTCAAACAATACCCGTACAGAAACATCTTAAATAGAAAGCATACCTTTTATAACGACACCCTTTACCTTCTGCGCCGCACTTGGAGCATTCGACGAAGAAGGAACAACGTTGATAGCATACGCTTTCACAATCTGCTTCTCCCTAGGAGGTTGTGGGCAATCATCCTTGTGATGTCCCGCCTGGCCGCAATTAAAGCACTTCCTTTCCCCAGGCTTTTCTCGACAATCTCTGGCATAGTGGCCCTTCTTGCCACAACTAAAGCATTCGCCATCTTTCTTATTTTTCTTTTTCTGACCATCCTTAGCTTGGTCCTGCTTCCTCTTATTCTGGGAATTTTCTTTGCCCCCACTGCTTGCTTGCAGCTTTGGCTCCTCTACAGATGTTGTAGCAACCTCAGTCTTCGACTTAGGGAAAAGGCTCTCTGACCTTAATGCCTTTCCTACAATAGACTCGAACGTCTCATCGATATGGTTTATAAGTCTTTCCCCCAAGTACCCATCCAAGCCAGTTATGAACTTCTCGTTCTTCTTTTCGACTGTATCGATAAGGGACCATCCATATTTCGATAAAGTGTCGAATTCAGCAATGTACTCCGAGACTGCCCTACCATTCTGCTTAAGCTCCAAGAACTTCCTGAACAATTCTAATTTATGAGCAGCTGGAATAAACTTATCACAAAAGCAAGTCTTAAACTGATTCCAAGTAACTTGATCCTCTGGAGTAGCTGTCTTAATGGCATTCCACCAATTCATCGCTCGCCCTTACAACTGACGAGACGCTAGCCTTCTCTTCACCGCATCCTCGATATCCAAATCTTCGAAGATACGATCACAGCTATCCAACCAATCCTGAACATCCGTGGTCGACTCCGTTCCATGGAACGGCTTCCCACCAAGGTTAGTGTAATCCTTGCACAACTTGGCGAAATCGACCCTAGGCGCCTGCACTACTGGACCACCACCATTACCGGCATTAGGAACGGCTCTCCGAGCATCCATAAGCATCTTTCTCATGAGGTCAGTAAACATCGTCCTCATCTCAGCAGCATTCCCATTTTTGGCTCCTCTACCGGTACCCCTTACGTATCGGCTCATCGTTCAATCTGTACAGAGAAAACGATTAGCCATCTCCATAGTGGTGCCAGTGTAGTGCGACTGCATCCTTAGCTATACTAATTATATATATATATATATATATCTTTTGAAAACCAAAGTAATCACAAATACGCACTCTCATATACGTACTATCTCTCCCTAGTGTCTTTCCCTAGGTTAACTACGCAACCTAGAGCTCTGATACCAAGTGTGACGGCCCGCCCCGCACCAACCGACATTTACTCCAAAAGTGCACAGTACACATGTCCAGTTAGCACGGGACGGTCGCTAAAGAAAGGAAAGAAGACGAAGAATCAGCAAAGAACCTGTAGAATGTCTCACAGCGCATGGAACAAAATAAAATAATAACATACTTGACATAAAACAGGTGAGACAGTGCATAAGCTGAAAACAAACTAACATAGCAGCGGAAAATCCAAGTACAGCTTATGATCCAAAGCCAACATTATTACAAATTTTCAAACTGTCTCAAAAGCAAAAGTAAGATAAGGGAGGTACACTACTAATGCCCAAGTAGCGACCACCAACAACATAGGGAGAATATCTATATATCATACGTGGAAGCCTCCTGCTCGCCTCTGAATCAACTACTCGCGCATCACCAGCTAACCTGTCTCTAGTCTGCTCGTGTGAGCACCCAGAGTAATAAGAAGAGACATAAAACTCTAGGTCAGACAAAAAGTCTGGTATGAGCGATAAGCATCTAAACAGAACAATAACATGTATACTAAACCAAACCTGAACCTGGACCTGCAACCAAAGAGTTAGCACTACATACTGTGCAACACTCTAAGGTGACATTTCAAATGGTGCAAAGATAACGGGGGTGGGGGTGTGCATGTCATAGTGATGGAAAACAATCAAGCATAGCAACCATCCTCACATCTCTCACCCAGTGCGTAAAGCATACGATATCCACCACTTTGGTCACCTAATACTTTGGGCCATGATGGAATCCAATCCCGTGTAACTATCACTACAAGCCCACTATCCATCTCTCAGTGGTGAACCAAAGTTATGAATACCGACAACCCCTCTGCACACGTCCCGCAGCAAAGCCCAATCATGAAGTGAACTCATTGGTTCCCATCTGGATCCTGAGCTCTAACTTCCATTTGGACTACCTTTGCATCTCGGGTTTTTGGTCGTCATCTTCATCCGGATCGGTCTTCACCTTGCTTCGGATCGTGGTCATTACCCTTGCTCGAGTCGGATCGTGACTCGCGGATCGCCCAGGGTGTCAGCTCGTGCTCCTTCCAATGGATCGAGTCGTGGTGCTCCACCTGGTTCAGATCGCGATGACCCCATCAGATCGGGTCGTGGTTCCTCAGCTGGATCGGGTTGTGGTTCATCCCCTAGGCCTTTGCTTCGTGATGATCGTCCGGGTCGGATCGTTCGTGGTGATGCTTCCATCGATCGGGTCGTGCCCCATGCTCCATGGTTCGGATCGTACAAGCGGATCGGGTGCTCCAGCTCTTCGAGCTCCTCCCACCATCGGATCGTGATGATCGTCCGGGTCGGGTCGGAGAAGAAAGGGGGCGATCTGATCTGGTTTCCTGCATATTTTCTGCAACTCTTCCAGTGACTGTTTACGCCACACGACGACGTTTTCGACCATTCTAACTGTTCTAAACAATCATAAAGCATACCATACAGCCATAGCAACATGTATAAACATCCACAAACAGCAAAACAACAATCATGGCATGTAAAATGGATCAAACATACCCAAAAACCCATATTTTCCCCTTAAGCATGTTCAAGCAAAACTGATGATAGGATTAACAAAACTTAACCAAGTTAGCCAAATTTTCTAACAGAGGTCTAAAACAATATTTCAAAATTTCTAAATATTTTTCCATATTTTTAACATGCATAAATTCGCTAATTATCACTAATCACCCCTTAATCCCCCAAATTCTGGGATTTGCAAAATTAGTCGAAATTAACCCAAATTCATATCAGAGGTATAAAATGATGATTTAGAATTTTAGGAATTTTTCTAGATTTTTCTGAGTCATAATTTTGCTAATCTTCGCTAATTACCATAATTAGCCATAATTAGTGAAAAACAATGCAAATCACTCACCTTAGCCACAAATAAAACTTAGATCTGAAATAAATCTCTGATTTGGTGAAGATCCCAATGCAAAACAGCAGCTCTAATCTTGATTTGGTGAAGATCTCCCTTGATTTGATGTTGCTAATCCCAATCTTCAAGTAGAAAGTGATTTGGAGGTGTTTTAGAGGTTAGAGGCCATTTTTAGGGTTTCTTAGAGGTAAGTGGAGGCTAGAAAACTGAAATGAAATGAAACCCTAACTCATTTCAGCCTCCCCATAACCCTAATCCCGAAATGGGTTATGGGCCCATTCACTAATCACCCTATTTGGCCCGGTTAAGCAGTTTTTCACCTTCCAAACCTTATTTCAGCCATATCTCCCAAACGGTAAGTCCGTTTTTCGCATGTGACCACTCTACGGAAAGGTAAACCATCATCTGAAGCCAATGGAAGTGGTTTCAGGTCAAAACTCCTTTCCAATCAAAAGTTATGGATGAAACAAGATCAACTAGAGGTAAAATGGTCATTTAAAAATCGACAAAAATCATGAACATGAGAAATAACCCCAATAGTCGTCCCCCAGCCCTACATGACCATACGACTTCGTATGAGAAAGAAATAAATATTCTACAATCCTTCGATGCGAAGAATGCGGGTTGTCACAAATTCAATCTCAGTTACCACTTAACTGGCTTTACTTTAATTCAATTTTGCTTTCACAAATTTCTGTTAAAATTGTTTTTAATTCACACAGTCTTTCCCTGGGAGTTTTTAAACAGTTTACTCTTTTCAAAAATCAAAATTTCCTTTTTGAAATTCAACACAACTTATCTTTCCCAAAATAAATTCAAAACAGTATCTCTGGTAGTAATTCGTCACTTATAACTCGAAAATAAATACTGATGATGCAGTTGTCATCATCAGAATCTATCTTCCAGTGATCGAAGTGAGTTCAATACCATAAAACCATTTCTAAACATTTCCACTTTGAAATTCATTTCAAAATATAATTCACACTGCTTGTAAAACAATTCAAAATCTCCCAAGATCTTAAATTTTCCTTATTTTTAATCCAAATCCATTTACAAACACTTATCCAATTCTCCAGAGTTTTAATTCAATTCCTGGTTTAAATTCAGATTTAATTCATTTCGATTTCATATAATTCACTTATATGAATTCTGATCGATTATTTACATAACCATTTTACTTATAATCTTACTCGATTATAATCACAACCAATATATCCAATATATTATAATCATTCCAATATAAATCCTTTATATCAAAATATAATTTGGGGCAAAATTATTTCGTTTACCTTCTTTTCAAAACATACCATGACGGTTCATCGTATTCAAGTGTTTACCAACTCCTACCGATACAGTGGATCAAACTGATCGACCAGAACTCATAAACAACTCAACCAATAAATCTCCACAATATAAAATTATTTTATATCGAATAACAAATACGTTCACTCGTATATATACACTCAAACTCAATCTAGGGTATTACTAACCCTATCTTTACCGAGTCACGCCACAGAGCCAAGGTAATTCACTTAACCTTTGCTCTGATACCAACTGTAATGACCCGGGTTTTTGTCGACTTTGGTTATCGCCATAAACTCAATGATGACTAACAAACGTCGAAAAATACCGGATGATTAATGAAAGAAATTAGAGGGTGAGAAAAGATAAGATAGAAACTTAGAATAGAAGAAGAAGAACACACATCAGAGTAACACGAACCTCACAGCGGAACGAATAACATATAATATATATAACATAACTTGAAATATACATCTGTACTTGAATATACATCATTATCAAAGTACAACACTTACAACACAGCGGAAATAAACTATAGCTATATGATCCTGAAGCCTCCTGCTCCAGCTCTTCAGGTATATCTTTAAATCCCGACTACTTGACTGCTCGTACTAAATTGGGAACCCAAGAGTTTAGGGAAACAAAACAAAATAAACTCCGGGTCAGTCATGGGACTGGTGTGAGTAAAACAGTTTAAAACAGTTCAAGCAGGTAAATGATATCTCATAAGACCACGCCGTATAACGGAACGGGTTTTCCCCTTATGAGAATCCAAATTATCTTTATATCAAAAACCTTTTGATATTATAATAATGTCCATCAACCACAATATAATAATCATCTAGCAGAAACGCTTTCATCTCACATTCTACATATATAGTATACAATCAAAACCGCAAGCACGTATTGGGAAATGGATTTCCAACTATGACAAGGTATGGAACCACCTTTCGCTAGTGTACCTCTAGAGAGGAATACACTGGGTTCAACAAGAACATCTTGCAACCCGGCCACACATGACCGACCACTCATTTCGCTTGAGTGTATCGAATGTATATCACCAACAGTTGGGATCAGCAACCGTTTCTCGAATGGGACAGTATCGACAATAGTTTTTAGAAATAAATGAAAATATATATCAGGTGATTATACACCCTACTTCGGAGCGACCGACTTAGCCATGCTGCCTGCCCGATTTCTGTCATTTACCAGATGTGAGGCTAGAAGCTACGCTTTATCATCACACCAGATTCACTTCGAATGTCATATCGTCAAATCCATCAAATCACCGATTGATGCCCTCAACAGTTGATTATGTGTTAGCTAAAAGAAGTTTCCTTCTCCGCTTCCTCTCTTGGTACGGTTGGAGAAACCAATATACGTGATCGTCTGGAAATACTCTGTCAAACATCCGTCCATACAAGTCATCCAGGAACAGGATGAACCGAAGGCACTATTCGGTACATCCATCTTAGGCACTGTTATCTAAGACTTATACAATAGCCCTTGCACTTTACTCCGTCTTCAATTATCTTTGGCATATATGATTCGCAACGCTTATGCCAATACATAGTGGTTCTTTGGATAATAATCCAACCGGTCTCTCCATATTAACAACGTTAAATGGTCAAAACTTCGATAGTCTGTGATTTAACTATCGAAGGAAAATACGTGTGCAAACAACGATATCATTTCCAAATGGAAATTCTATCAATCAATCATCAATCATATATATATATATATATATATATTCCCATTTCCTTATTTTCTATGTTTAGAAAATATACATTATTAACACTGGAAAACATTTCCATTGTTTATTCACATATCACTAGCATGTCACAACTATCAGTCCCTGACTGTAAACTAGTAGGAGAACAGTTCTCTAAATATAAACCCCGAAAGTCGAAACCAACATCAGATCGACACTTAGAAAACTATTCAACTTAACTAATCTCTAGTCAGTTTCTAATCTTGTTTAACTCTATATATCTTTTTAACTCTATTTGATTAACTCACTGGTTAACTCTAATTGATTAACTCTAACTGATTTACTCTTTTAACTCTATTTGATTAAACTAAATTCGAATAACTCCCCTTTTACTCTATTTATTTAACAAATAAATATCTCCTTTTAATTCTACTTATTTATACAAATACATATCTCCTTTATTTTATTCTATTTATTTAACAAATAAATATCTCCTTTATTTTATTCTATTTATTTCCTAAATCAATAACCTTTATAATCCTATTTATTTATTTCTAAATAAATATCTCCTTTTATAAAATCCTTTGATTTTATAAATTCCTTATTTTATAAAATCGTTCGATTTTATAATCTATTTCCTTTATAAAACCCTTTTCCTTTTCTATATAAAATCCATCGACTTTATATAAATAATTCATTTTCAAGATACACTTTGAAAATCCCCTTTCCAACATCCAGTATTTCTTATGGTATTTAACATATCATATAACAACGATAAATATCGTTCAAACACACAAAATCAACAACAGATTATAAACTACATCATATATCACAATATATGAAAAACAATAAAATAACTGTTGAGGAATCCAGTCGGATTCCTCCAACCTGTTTCCCCTGCATCCACAGATGTTACACAATAAAATCACATTACTTTCAGTTCCATATGATATATTCTGTTAAACAGAATCAATATAGAAATTCAACTAACTGACTAGCAGTTCAATCAAACAGTCAACACATAATCAATCAGACAATTTTTAACAGTTCTAAAAATACAACATGAAATTATAAACTGTTCAGAGTTAGTGAGATTTACTCACTTTGGAAGTTCATCGTTAAAGAACGATAAACTGTTTGTTTGATTTGAATCAAACAATTTATTTTGCCGTAAATTCAAACGAGCTCCATTCCACTCCCAGTCAGTGCCATGGTGTAGCCACCGTCCCCATGATCCCAACGCGACAAACGGTTCGCGATTCTGACCTCGTATGGATGAGATATCACATTTATAAGTTCAATACATTTTTACATATGAATTAAACTCAAATTAATTAAATGGGCCTCACCCATCTAAAATCCCCGGCCCATCACCAATTTATAAAGCCCACCACGGTAAAGCTTCTTCCCCGATCCCTCACCTGGAACCGTTCCGCCCAATACAACACCATGACTGATAAAAACACCACCTCGTTCTCCCTTTCTCCTTCATGAATTCGAGAACCGAAAACTCCATCGAACTCCACTTCAAAATCTCTCCCTTCTTATACAAATTCCCCTCAACTCGGCCTCCATTCTCAAATTCTGACACCGACCACAACTCACGGGCTCAGCACAATAGATCGTCATCTTTTTGTACGATTTTTCCCAAAAAAAACCAACGGATGCCATTTGATTTCACGAGTTCAACTACACCTCCCAAAACAACCATCGTCGCCCCATTGCTCAGAAATTTCGTGCCCTAGGCACTCTGCTGAAGAACTCGGCCACGACAGTGGAGTTCAAACACACCACAACCATCCTAGAAACGTAGCGAATCTTCTAATGAGCTCATAAATATATATTACATGAATTTAGGATTTTTATTTGGTTTTTAACTTAATTTACGAGGTTCGACATTATGTTTTCCTGAAGCAAAACATAGCGGCGCATTTGTTTGAGAATCCAATTAGGTTTAGAGAAGGGTGCCGGTACTTATAAGGGGTTTAGATATTTTCACATTGATGATTTCATTGATTTACAACCACCCATTTACTCCGGTAGTCTTTTAAAAATTCCTATGATCACCAATGATACCCAAAAATTATGAAAATTTACATGCAGCTAGAGTTCGACATTACTGTCCCAACGAAACTGGTTTCGTCGAATTCCGAACTCGTATGCTCACACAGCGTATTTTTAACCGTCGAAACACTGACTATTTCTCACTCTAAAAATTCATACGGCCACACAGTGACTCTAAAAATCACAAAACTGGAAATCTAACAACTATTTGACATTGCGGATCCAACAAAATTAGTTTCGTCGAATTCCGACTTCGTTTGCAAAAGTGGCTATTTTTAAAGTCCTAAATAACCCATTTAAATATATAAATATAATTAAATTAAATATTTATAAATAAATATTATTGTATATATTCACATTGGAATACCATACAGCTCTAGAATATTCCTATATGAACTTCTAACTTGATATTTCAAATCTGGGTCAACCCGATATTCGATTTATATTGAAATCCCTTTTTAAAAATATAAATAATTCCTGTATAAATTATAAAGGAATTCCACAGCGACTTTTCTAAAATTTGATTTGGACATACATGAAAATCTATACGACAAAATCCCGATTTTTCTCTTCCACTAGAAAGGTATACTCCACCAGCTCCACACGTTTCTTGTTTCATAGAAATCCGGCTTAAAACGAATCCTGTACATTCAGTTGAAGTTCGAATCGCCAATTTACGAACTACAACGCCATTTCGAGCTCGATTTTAATTATAATATAATTCATATGTTCAAACTGTCATTTATATAATATATTCGTTATTCAAATTCAATTCCAAGCTGAATTAAATATCACGGATGATCCAGTTCACACCATATCGTCATTTCAGCCAATTCTGATTATTTTAGAATTAAATATATTATTTAATTTATTATTTTAATTAAATATTCACCATTATTAAATTAAACCACCATTTAATTCACTATATCACTATTTATATAATTAAATAAATTAATTATAATACCCCTGCAAATGCGGGTCATTACAATACGTTTTGACCTCGAGCTTCATCAACTGGGAAATGATAAAAATCGGGTAGGCAGCATGGCTAAGTGGTTTACAACCAATTAGGGTATATTGACACCATCTAGAGAATATTCATATTTGTACTTCTTTCAATTCTATATCTCCCGGGAACGGTTATGTTAGAATACTAACCGAGGGGTGGCAATATATTCGATACACTCAAGCGAAATGAGTGGTCGGTCATGTGTGGCCGAGTTACAAGATGTTCTTGTTGAACTCCAGTGTATCGCTTCTAGAGTACACTGAGCGGAAGGTGGATCCATACCTTGTCATAGTTGGAATCCATTCCCTAAATAAGAGCCCGTGGTTTTGATTGTATATTATATATGTAGAACGTTAGATGCAAGCATTTCAACTAGATGATTATTATATTGTGGCTGACAGACATTATTATAATATCAAAAGAGTTTTGATATAAAGTTTATCGTTTCTTTCAAAAAGATTTTTGAAAGTTAAATCAAATGGTTTGGATTCTCATAAGGGAAAAACTCGTTCCGTTCTACGGCATGGTCTTATGAGATATCGTTTTATTGCTCAAATTGTTTTAAATTGTTTTACTCACACCAGTCACATGACTGACCCGGAGTTTATTTTGTTTTGTTTTCCCTAAACTCTTGGGTGCCCAATTTTGTATGGGCAGTCAAGTAGTCGGGATTTACAGATATATTTGGAGAGCTGGTGCAGGAGGCTTCAGATTTATATAGCTATGGTTATTTCCGCTGTGTTGTAAGTGCTGTACTTTGGAAATGATATGTATATTCAAGTACAGATTAATATTTCAAAGTTATGTTATATATTATATGTTATTCGTTCCGCTGTGAGGTTCGTGTTACTCTGATGTTGTGTTGTTCTTCTTCTTCTATTCTAAGTTTCTATCTTATCTATTCTCACCCTCTAATTTCTTTCATGGACTATCCGGTATTTCCGATGCTTGAATAGTCGACATAGTGTTGTATGCCGATATCTAGGATCGCAAAAACCCCGGGTCGTTACAGTGGTATCAAAGCTGAAGGTTACGTATTACCTTGGCTCTATGGCGTGACTCAGTAGAGATGGGGTTAGCAATACCCTAGATTGAGTTTGAGTGTATATATATGAGCGCGTATTTGTTATTTGATTTAAAAATTGTTTTATATTGTGGAGATTTATTGGTTGACTTGTTTATGGGTTCTGGTCGATCAGTTTGATCCACTGTATCGGTAGTAGTTTCTAAACACTCGAATACGATGAACTGACACGGTATGGTTTGAAAAAATGGGGTAAATGAAATAATTTTACCCAAATATATTTTGAGATAAAGAAAATATATATATTGGAAATATTATAATATATTGGATATATTGGGTGTTATTATAATCGAGTAAGATTATAAAAAGTGAAATGGTTATGTAAATAACCAAGTAGAATTCGTATAAGTGTTGTGAATTGAATTGAATCTGAATTTAAATCAGAATTGAAATTAAAACTCTGGAAATTTGGAAAGGTGTTTGTAAATGGATTAGGATTAAGTATATGAGAATTTTAAAATCCTAGGAGATTTTAAATTGTTTTACAAGCACTGTGAATGGTATTTTGAAATAGATTTCAAATGGAAGTATTTAGAAATGGTTTTAAAAAGTGATATAGTATTGAACTCACTTTGATAGTTGGGAAATAACTCTGATGATGTTGGCCACATCATCAGTGTTCATTTTCGAGTTTGTAAGTACGAATTACTACCTGAGATACTGTTTTGAATTTGTTTTGGGAAAAACAAGTTGTGTTGAATTTCAAAAAGGAAATTTTGATTTTTGAAAGAGGTAAACTGTTTAAAAACTCCCAAGAAGAAAATTGTTTGAATTAAAAACAAATTTAAATAAAAATTTGTGAAAACAAATTAAGATTAAAATAAAGCCAGTTAAGTGAAAACTGAATTGAAATAGAAAGATATCGAGTAAAAATTGGATATTGAGATATAATTGGACTCAAGTGAATAACGGATTGATTTTTGAAACAAAAATCAGGATTGAATTATGAGATAAAGATAACTGATTAGTGAAATTAACCAGTTAATGAAATATGTGGATGGAACTTAACCAGGTTAAGTATATTGGTTTGGTAAAATCAAGATTTGGAATCGAGAATAAAACTTGAGTTTGAAATGGAAATTGGCTTGATTATAAGCGAATGGTTGTGTCGGAGATAAAAGTGATTTGAGTTTGATTGGGATGACCTTGGTATATGCTGAATTAGCAGCAGATGTAAAAGATATAATGATATGCCCGACAAAAAGGTACAAGTTTATATTTGATATAAGCATGAGATTTATGAGCCTGTTTGGCAAGCCGCTTGGCTGTTTGATTTTCTTTTGGGTTGGAGATGGCCTAGAGAGGCGAGTTGTAGTTGTACCGATTGAGCCGTACGAAGGAGGTACTGGCGAAATTTTTCGAAAATTTCGGGTGTTAGTAATTTTCAGGATTTTACAAAATTTTAGTTTCTCAAGAAAAATTAATAATTTAATTGAAATTAAATTGGTTCAGTTGAAACTGAATTTAAGAAGTGAACAAATAAGTTCTAACCAGTCAATAGGGTTTGTTTTCTACCTTAGCAATTTCGAGGACGAAATTATTTTAAGGGGGGAAGAATGTAACGTCCCGTATTTTTATGGTGGAATAATTAATTTATTTAATTATTTAAAAATGGTTTGGTAATTTAAAAGGTCGTTTAAATTAAATAACTTTGAATATTTAATTAATATAATAATTAAATAATATATTTAATTCTGAAATAATCAGAATTAGCTGAAATGGCAGTATGGTGTGAATTTGTCAATTCAAAAGATGTAATTCAGTTTAGAATTTGAATTACGATAACGAATATATTTAATTAACGATGGTTGAGCGTACAAATTATATTATAAATATAATCGAGCTCGAAATGGCGCGGCAGTTCGTAATTTGGCGATTCGAACTTTAAACAAATATACAGAAGCCGTTTTAAATCGGATTTCTGTGAAACAAGAAACGTTGGGAGCTGGTGAAGTATATTTTTCTAATGGAAGAGAAAAATCGGGATTTCATCGTGTAGATTTTGATTTATGTCCAAATCAAATTTTTAGAAAAGTCGCTGTGGAATTCCTTTATAATTTATATCGATTTATTTATATTTTAAAAAGGTTTAAATATAAATCGAATATCGATATAACTAAGAACTTTGAAATATCAAGTTATAAATCCCAGTGGAGCTGTATGATACTCTATTGTGAATATATACGATAATATTTATTTTTAATTATTAAATTTATTTATTTTTAAATATATTTATATTTAAAATGAGGTTAATTAGAGCTTTAAAAATAGCCAGTTTTGCAAACGACCTCTGTTTTCAATGAAACTAATTTTGTTGGATCCGCAATATTAAATTATTGCTAGATTTCAATTTCCGTGATTTTTGAAGTCATTATGTGGTCGTACGGGATTTTAATCTGAAAAATAGTCAGTATTTTGACGGTTAAAAATACGCTGTGTGAGCAAACGGAGTCGGAATTCGACGAAACCAGTTTCGTTGGGTCTGTAATGTCGAACTGTAGCTGCATGTCCAGTTTCGTGATTTTTAGGTGTCATATGTGATTACATGAATTTTTAAAGACAAATAAAAACAACGAATAGCCATCAACATCAAACAAGCAACCAAATACTTGGTCAAAATGAAGGCCACGCACCCATGTTTTTCAGCCACACAAAATCTCATCCCGGTTATATAATCCTTCTCTTCAGCCGCCATCTCCATCTTATAAAAACGTGAAAATCCACAAAAGAAAAATCAAAATAAATTCATCTAGAATTATATAAATTACAATATATATGGAAATGGATTCAACAATGCAAGATCTTCGTTTCCATGTGGGTTATGGTGGGTTCGGTGGAGTTTTCCGTTGATTCATTTATTTACAGCAAACCTAGGTTTACGGTTTTGGCAAAATTAAGGCATCGATTCAAACTTTTGATACCAGATTTGGGTTAAGGGGATCAAGTAGTGGCTGTTGGTATTTTATTGGTGGATTTGGTGCTGAAAAAGTTCGGTGGTCTGTGTACGCCGTAGGGTGGGGCCGACGAACGGAAGTTGAAGGGGGGGTGCGGGTTCGATGATAGTTGTATGGGTGTAAGGAAAATTCAAAGTGAGGCAAAATGGTGAAATTGAATTAAAGTTTTGTGGAGAAATCATGGAGGAATGGGAGATCGAAGGATGGAAATGGCTTACTGGAAATCGCGAGTGTAATCGAGGAAGAAGAGATTTCGGAAGCGGGCTTTTGTTGGGAAGATTGGGCCGAAGTTTGGAAAAGGTTTAGGCCTAATTATAGTGGTAAAAGAAAATTTAGTTTCTTTGTTTAATTTAAATTGTATTCAAACTTTAAAAATGTATAACTTCGTCATACTACACCAGAATTTGACGAGACAAGATCCGATGGGATCGTATGGACGGACACTACCCAATGGAACTAACTGGGTGTGGATTGTAGCTCATTTGAATTTATGGCGAAATAGATTGTTTGATTCAAATCAGACAACAGTTTATCGTTCTTTAACGATGAACTGCCAAAGTGAGTAAATCTCACTAACTCTGAACAGTTTATATTTTTATAACGTATTTTTAGAACTGATAAGTATTGGTTGATTGTTGCGTGTTGACTGTTTGGATGAACTGCTAGTCAGTTGGTTAAAATTTTATATATAAGTATATATATAATCGTTAAATATATATTTATTCTGTTAGCAGAATATTACATATTGAAATGAAATCGATGTTAATTACATTGTTTAACATCTGTGATGCAGGGAAACAGGTCGGAGGGATCCAATAGGATTCCTCAACATTTATTTTACTGTTTTTCATATATTGTAATATATGATGTGATATATAATCTGTTGTTGATTATGTGTGTTTGAATGATATGGATCATGGTTATTTGGTATTTTAAATACCGTAAGAAATACTGGGATGTAGAAAAGGGGATTTCCAAAGTATATTTTGAAAATAAACTAGTTATATAAAATCAATGGATTTTATATATAAAATGAATTAGAATTTATTAAAGAGAATTTTTTTATAAAATCAATAGGATTTTATAAAAGGAATATTTATTGGGAAAATAAATAAAATCATATAAGGAATATTTATTAGGATAATAAATAGAAGTATAAAATGAATTATTTATTTAGAAAATAAATAGAAGTACAAAGGGAATATTTATTTGAGAAAATAAATAGAGATAAAGGAAATATTTATTTAGGAAATAAATAAAGATAAAAAGGAAATATTTGTAAACCATTTAAAAATAGAAATAAAAAGAGGAAATATTTGTAAACCAGTTACAAATAGAATTGAAAAGGAATTATTTATAAAATCATAGGATTTTATAAAAGGAATATTTATTTAGAAAATAAATATGATATTATAAGGATATTTATTTGAAAAATAAATAGGAAATATTTGTAAAACAAACATAAAAGGAATATATTTGTGAAAAGGATTAGATAAAGGAAATATTTATTTGTTAAAATAATAGAAAGATAAAAGAAATATTTATTGGTTAAATAAATAGAAAGATAAAAGAAATATTTGGGAAAGTAAGTAGGATTATAAAAGGGATTAGAGATATTCAAATAGAGTTAACCAGTTAGAGTTAACCAGTTAGAGTTAATCGATTAGAGTTATCGAATATAGTTTATTCGAAGAGGGATTATCGAATATAAGTTATTCGAAGTGAGATAATCGAATATAAGTTATTCGAAGAGAGAAAATCGAATATAGTTTATTCGAAAGTGAATCAATCAAATATTAGTTATTCGAAGTAAGTTAATCGAATATTAGTTTTCAAAGAGTGTTAATCGAATATAAGTTATTCGAGGAGAGTTAATCGATTTGAGTTAATCGAATTAGAATTAATCGATTAGAGTTAATCGAGTTAGAGTTAAAAGAAAAGGAGTTATCGATTATAGTTTAATCGGAAGGAGTTAATCGTTTATAGTTTAATCGAAAGGAGTAAATCAATTATAGTTTAATCGAAAGGAGTTAATCGGTTATAGTTTAATCGAAAGGAGTTAATCGATTATAGTTTAATCGAAAGGAGTTAATCGATTTTAGTTTAATTGAAAGGAGTTATCGATTATAGTTTAATCGAAAGGAGTTATCGATTATAGTTTAATCGAAAGGAGTTATCGATTTTAGTTAAATCGAAAGGAGTTAATCGATTTTAGTTTAATCGAGAGGGATTAATCGAATATTTGTTATTCGAAGTGAGACAGTCGAATATAAGTTATTCGAAGAGAGATAATCGAATATTAGTTATTCGAAGTGAGTTAATCGAATATTAGTTATTCGAAGAGAGTTAATCATCGAATTCGATTTTACCGAATTCGGGAAAGTACCTATACTTTCCAATGTTTTAAATCAAGATTTATTTATTTATTTATAAATTAGGTGTTTATTTATTTATTCAAATTAAAGAATAAAAGTTATATTTGAAGTTAGATATTGCGAAAGTAGGGATTATAACGTTATCGTTATAACCAATGTTTTTATAAAAGAAGTGGATTCGTAAATAGGATCCGAGAGTTACGTAAGGAAGTTTGTTAAAGATTTAAAAGATAAACTTTGACTATTTTGAAGTTAAAACGTTGTTCAGTTAAGGTCTGAGAGGTAATTATACCCCAACTTGATTGACTTCCTTCTTAACTAAGGAATGGTAAGGTTTGATAGTGAAGGATGGTTAAGTGAATTTAGTTAATGAGTGAAATGGTTTGAGTTGGCATGGCGATGTTTGATTTAAACATCAGTTTAAATTCAGTGAAGGAGTTTTGGAAATGTTTGCCAAATAGAATCAGAAATGTTTTCTGATAAATAAATATGGAAATATTTTCCAGTGATTAATAACGTATATTTTCTAAGTTTAGAAAATAAGGATTTACGAATATATGGAAACGGGAAACAAGGAAATGAACTTAAGAGATAAATGTTAAATGATGATTGATCGATATAATTTCCATCTGGAAATAATATCGTTGTTTGCACACGTGTTTTTCTTTGATAGTTAAATCACAGACTATCAAAGTTTTGACCATTTTTCCATTGTCAATACGGAGAGACCGGTTGGATTCTTATCCAAAGAACCACTCCGTATGGGCGTTAGCGTTTCGAATCAAATAGATCGAAGAAAAATTGAAGACGGAGTAAAGTGCAAGGGCTATTGTATAAGTCCTAGGTAGAGATTGCCTAGGATGGGTGTACGGAATAGTGTCTTCGGTTTGTCCAGTCCTAGGACAACTTGAATGGATGAATGTTTGACAGAGTATGTCTGGTAGATCACGTAAGTTGATCGTTTCAAACGTATTTACGTTGGTGGCAGATGAATTCGTTTCTCTTAGCTTATACCCTTGGTATTTTTGGGGAAATCAATTTGTGGTTTGACGGGTATGACGATGTGGCATTCGAAGTAAATGGAGGAGTGATCTGCTAAAAGATACGTTTTGACCTCGAGCCTCATCAACTGGGAAATGACATAAACCGGGCAGGTAGCATGGTTAAGTGGTTCGCAACCAATTAGGGTATATTGTCACCATCTAGAGAATATTCATATTTGTACTTCTTTCAATTATGTATCTCCAGGGAACAGTTATGTTAGAATACTAACCGAGGGGTGTCAATATATTCGATACACTCAAGCGAAATGAGTGGTCGGTCATGTGTGGTCGAGTTACAAGATGTTCTTGTTGAAATCCAGTGTATCTCTTCTAGAGTACACTGAGCGGAAGGTGGATCCATACCTTGTCATAGTCGGAATCCATTCCCCAAATAAGAGCCCGCGGTTTTGATTGTATATTATATATGTAGAACGTTAGATGCAAGCGTTTCTACTAGATGATTATTATATTGTGGCTGATAGACATTATTATAATATCAAAAGAGTTTTGATATAAAGTTTATCGTTTCTTTCAAAAAGATTTTTGAAAGTTAAATCAAATGGTTTGGATTCTCATAAGGGAAAAACCCGTCCCGTTATACGGCGTGGTCTTATGAGATATATTTTTATTGCTCAAACAGTTTTAAATTGTTTTACTCACACCAGTCACATGACTGACCCGGAGTTTATTTTGTTTTGTTTTCCCTAAACTTTTGGGTGCCCAATTTTGTATGGGCAGTCAAGTAGTCGGGATTTATAGATATATTTGTAGAGCTGGAGAAGGAGGCTTCAGATTTATATAGTTATGATTATTTCCACTGTGTTGTAAGTGCTGTACTTTGGAAATGATATGTATATTCAAGTACAGATTTATATTTCAAAGTTATGTTATATATTATATGTTATTCGTTCCACTGTGAGGTTCGTGTTACTCTGATGTTGTGTTAGTCTTCTTCTTCTATTCTAAGTTTCTGTCTTATCTATTCTCACCCTCTAATTTCTTTCATGGACTATCCAGTATTTCCGATGCTTGAATAGTCGACATAGTGTTGTATGCCGATATCCAGGATCGCAAAAACCCCGGTTCATTACAGGGAGGTTGTTTGGAGTTGAAGTTCGATGGTCAGGGAAGGCGATGCTATTAGTCATACACTGATTCTGGTTTTGAATTTCATGAACTGTGGTCATCTATGAAGCTCTTGTAATCGTTTTGGGGGGAAGGACGCGAATGGAGTTTGGCATAATGGGTGTATGGTGGAGAAATGGAGTGAAGATTTGGATTGGTATCGAATTTTACATTTTGTTTGTATTTTCATGGGTACTGTGTAATTTGCATGTGAGGTCTGTAGATGGGTTTGGATTTTCTGGGATGGGAATGAACGATTGGTGACTGGGAGTTGTGTGTGATGATGGTTTAAGTAGACGGTTCAAGTAGAGAAGCCTGTTGTTTGATGAACACAACGGTGGGTCGGCGGTGACACGTAGTGACTGAGGGAATCATATCAGAAAGTGGGTATTTTATATCGAGTGTTATGTTGTGGAATACTAGATGTGATGGATTGTGATGATAGCTGGTATAAAGATCGACAGTTTGGAGAGCGAAATGGGTTTGAAACAATATTGTGAATTGGAAGCAGAAGAGAAAAGACATTGTTGAAGAAGGGCTCATGTTGGAGTTCTGGAAACAAAAAATAATGATGGGTTTAACGCATTTAACAGGGTGGTGAATAGTGCGTGAATCCTGAAGTTCGTTTGTGAAAGTAGGAGTTAAACGGTTTCTATTTCTTTGACTTGGAGGAAAAATAAAAGGAAATAAGAGAGCCTCAACGGGCTCATGTTTAAGCTGGAAGAAGAAAAGCTTTAAAACAACAAGTAAGGATTTAACGGGAAAAAAATGATTAAGGAAAGATTAGTAAATATTTAATTTTAATTTAAAAATTGATATAGCTATAACTAATTCGTTTGTCATCAGAATTGTACGGAACCTATCACGCTGCAATCGTAACGACAAGAGCTATAATGTGGAATTAGTGTCGCTGGGGACGGAGCTATTGGAATTTCATGTGAAAATCAAGCACTTATTTGATTTTAACGAAAACAAAAGCAGAAACATCAACTGCAAACCAATGTGAGTAAACTCACTAACTCTGGGTCATTTATATTTTTTTATAAACGAGTTTTAAATTTAATTTTATACTGTGTGATGATTGTTTGGTTGAAATGGCTAATGTTGATCGATTATTAGTTCTGTTTACCAGGATATTTCTTATTGATGTGAAATTAATATTATTGTGGTAATTAACATCTGTGGATGCAGGGAAACAGGTTGGAGCGATCCAACTGGATTCCTCAACATTTATATTATTGTTTGTTATTTACTATGATATGTACTGTGATTGATTATGCTGTGTTAATTTACCCTGGCCTTAGAATTTTTGTATTTAAATACCATAAAATATTTTTGAATACATAAAATGAAATATGAGTTTTAAAAAGGGAATTTATTTCAAAAAAAATAAAAATGTAACTTCAAATAGAGTTGAAATTAAAAACATGTTAATGGAGAAAACAAGAAGTTATTTATAAACGAGAGTATGAATTAAGTGAATTATTTATAATTAGATAAACTGAAATATAAATTCAAATTCGTATTTATATGTAAAAGTGGAAATGGGTTTTGAAACTAATATTTGAAATGAGATTTGAACTTAGCAAATTATAAGGAAATTATAAACGAGATTTTAAATGATTGCAAAGCAATTGAGATTGGTATGGAAAAATCTGAATAGAAGTTATAAACAGAATTTGGGTTTAAGATATTATTTATAAGTACGAAATCAAACTGATTTGATTGTATATAAAGGAAATAAATTCATGATTAAAGTGAATAATGGTTTAAAGGAAATAATTTTGCAAATGAAATATCTCTAAAGGAAATTTAGATTTGAAATATGAACCAGATTGGAAATTGAATGAAAAGGGAAATGGGTAATCGTTTTAAAAGAAAACGATGAGTTTTACTCAAAATTCAAAATATAAAATAAAGTGTGAGAAAGTTTTGTAGACTGGAACAGTTATAAAGGAATTTGGTAATGATTTGGAAAGGATAAATTCAAAAGTGAATTTGGAATTTGTATTAACTTGGAATGGTAGATAAATTCCGAAGTTCGGAATATAAATCGAATATAGATTAGTCAGGAGGGAGTTATTTATTGGAATTCGATTATATCGAATTTAGGGAAGTTGTTATTTTTACCATCCGTTTGGATCAAATTTAATTATTTAATTATTTACTTATTAGTTAATTTATTTAAATTAGTAAGTACAAGTTATATTTTCATAAATCAAATATTTGGAAATAGCGATTGTAACGCTACTGTTATAATAAATGTTTTATAAATGTAAACATCAATTGTAACGCTATCGTTAAAATAAATGTTTTATAAATCAAATATTTGGAAACAACGATTATAACTCTACCGTTATAATCAAATGTTTTCTATAAAAGAAGTGTATCCTTAGATTGAATGCGAAAGTCGCGTAAGCGATGTTTTGTTTGAAGTTGTGAGCTTTGACTATTTCAAAGTTGAGAATGTTGTTCAATTAAGGTCTGAGAGGTAATTATACCCCAACTTGATTGACTTCATAATTGATGGAGGAATGGATAAGGTTCAATAGTGAAGATTGGTTAGTAATAAGGTGGGTTAAAAATGATAAATGGTTTGAGTTATAATAACGATATTTTTATAACATCGGGTTAATTTAAAGGATGTTGAAATGTTTTCCCGAATAAAATGAGAGATATTTTCTACGCATAGAAAATGAAATGAATTGGTCGAGGAATTAAGAAAGGGAATATGGAAATATTTTCTGATATTAATAAGGTATATTTTCTGAATATAGAAAATGAGGATGCGTGAATATTTAGAAATGTTTTCTAACTGGAATAAGAGATATTTTCTCGAATAAACAAATTAGGATATTAGGAATGTTTGTCCAAGAATCGAGGAGAAAATAGAGCTTTGAAAGGGAAACAGGAATTGGAAATAATAATTTAATAAGAAATTAATTTAAAAAGGGCCCAGTGTTGTTTGATGCTTGATCAATAGAATTTCCATTTGGAGATTGGATCGTTGGTTGTTTGGATGTTCCTTTGATAGTTAAATCACCGACTATCAAAATTTTATTTTATTTTATACCTTCGTTGTCAATACGGAGAGACCGAGATCAGGCTATTACCTGAAAACCACTCCGTGTTGGCGTAAGCTTTACAAATCAACTTATGCCGAAGATATATGAAGACGAAGTTAAGTGCGAGGTCTGTTTTATTAATCCTAGGTAGAAATTGCCCAAGATGGATTAATAGAATGGTGCGTTCGGTTTGTCCAGTCCCATGACAATGTATATGGATGAATATCTGAGGATGTGGCATTCAAAGTAAATGGTGGAAAGATGTTATAAAAGGATAATCGTGACCTCAAGCCCCATCACTCGGAAAATGACAGAAATCGTGTAGACGGCATGGCCAAGTGGGTCTCCATTAGGGGTATTATCACCTGACCTAGAGAAATTTCATTTTTCTTCTTATTCTATTCGCTGTTGTATTCTTTCGGTAACGATTGCTGATCACAACCGTTGGTGAAAATATGCTCGGTACACTCAAGTTAATGGGTGGCTAGCCATATGTGGTCGGGTTGCAAGATGTTCTTGTTGAACCCCAGTGTATCCCTTCTAGAGTACACTGATCGGAAGGTGGTTCCATACCTTGTCATAGTCGAAATCCAATCTCCAATAAGCGCCCTGCGGTTTTTGATTTTATATTATATATGGAGCGTGAGATGCAAGTGTTCCGCTAGATTGCTATTTATTTGACGTAGACACTTTTATAATATCACTAGATTTGATATCAAAAGAATTTTTGGTTATCGCATGGTAAAAACCATCCGTGTCTATGTGTGGATCGGTCTTACGATTATCATTTCTTTCAAAAGGATTTTAAAAGTTAAACAAATGGTTGGAGTTTACTCACATCAGTCCATGACTGACCCAAAGTTTATTTTGTTTTATTTTACCCTAAACTCTTGGGTGCCCAAATTTGTATGGGCAGTCAAGTAGTCAGGATTTTACAGATTCACTTGGAGGAGCTTGAAGCAGGTGGCTTCACCAGTTAGCTATAGACTAACATATTTTCCGCTGTGTACTATATTGTATTTGGAAACAGGTGTTTATAGCTGTTCCAGAAATAGTTGTTGTGCTCTGATGATGGTATACATATACAGTTACAGATTTGTATTTCAAAATTTTTTGTTATATAATATATTTTATTCATTCCGCTGTGAGGTTTGTGTTCTTCGTTTTCTTCTATTCTAATTTTTCTATCTTTCTATTTCTCATCCTCTAACTTCTTTCTATTAATGATTCGTGTTTCTATGCAATTTGGATTGGTCGTGTGGTGTAAGAAGTCAACTCAAAGGGTATGGAAATTCGGGCCATTACAGTGTCTGTGGTTTTCAAAATAAATTATAATCTAGCGAAATGCTTGCATCTCATATTTCACTACATTGTATACAAACAAAACTGCAAGATAATGGGTTTCCATCTATGACAAGTATGGATCCACCTTCCAATAGTGTATCTCTATAGAGGAATACACTAGATTCAATAAGAACATCATGCAACTCGACCACACATGACCGACCACTCATTTCTCTTGAGTGTACCAAATGTCTTATCACCAATGGTTGGCCAACCATCTTTTCCTGGGAGATACAGAAGTGAAAGAAGTAACAAAAGAATTTTCTCTAGGTGGTGATAATACAACCAGATGGGAGCTACCCACATAGCCATGTTGCTTGTCCGATTTTTTTTTCATTTCTCGGTTGTGAAGCTTGAACCTATGCTTACCTTTTTGATAGATCATATCCTTAGTTACTTTGAATACCACATCGTCAAACCTTCCAAATCACAAATTGTCTTCCCCAAAAATAATTACGGGTATAAAGCTAAGAGAAATGAATTCCTCCACCACCAGCATAAATACGTTTAGAGAGATCAACTTATGCGATCCATTATGTATACTCTATCAGATCCATACAAGTTGTCCTAGGACTAGACAAACCGAAGGCACTAACCTGCAAATCCATCTTAGGCAATTTCTACCTAGAATTGACAGAACATCCCTTGCATAAACCCCGTCTTGAAAAATCTTCGACTTGTAATCGTATAAATCAAATCGAAGTGGAATTTGGATTCCGGACTCTTCGAAACGATAACGTTAATTTCTTTTAGGGTCAAGTGATACTTAATAGCAATCCAATCAACATATTTCATATGGGTTTCAATATCGTAATTGATTATCATGACTTAACTACTGGAATTATTTCACATATACGATTCAACTTTCAGATTTGAACAATGATCTAATACAACATTATTAAACGTGTCAACGTTTAATTTAAACTATTCAAGTTAGGATAATCACAATATAGCTGTCAAATTAATCAACAAACAATTGGCACAACATATTTAACAACTCTAGTTTGATAATTCAATTATAAATACTTGAACGAAATCATATGTTTATTTCAAATGATATTTATTAGGGATGATTTAATTTCTATAAATCATGTCAATGTTTTATTATTTTTAAATTATCATGATCTGGGTTGACCAGTATTTGGTCAAACAGTCACATGTCTAAATTATGAATAATGGCGTGCTCGTATTTCGAGAATGTCATCGAAAAACACAACCAATTTGATCGAAGTCGCACAGTGTTCGCAAAGGATTGAAAATAACGTCAATTTCTGAAATTGTCGTTAATTGGCTTAGAAAAGTAGGCGAAGTGAAAACTGGTAAATTAAGTATTACGCACTCAAAAATAGCTGATTGGCACATGTCGATTAGCAAAAACAGCTTGCGCGACATGATTAAATCTTGTAAAAAAAATCTGGTAAAAACTTGGTGTGATCACTCAAAAATGAGTAATCGCCGTTTTTTCCCTTGCCAGATCCTAAGTTCTTGCATCAAAACACCCTTGATTGTCCCATGCGTGGCACCCAAAAACCAATGTTCGCTCCATGCCTATCCACTCAAAAATTCTAGCCTGATCTCTCCAAACTTCTTTATGTTTTATTTCCCCTGTATATGTGTTGTGTGTACATGCAAACTGCCTCTTGCCACCATGAGGTCACTACGCCACTGCTCACTAGCCACTCTACACCCCAGCATCTTCTACGGCCAGCCACCCAACCCTCAAACTCCTTCCTCGAAAAAAACCCACGCTGCCATTAATGCCCGAACATCATTTGTAAACCCACTTCACCAAAAACGTCTCACACCACCTCTTCCCTAGTCCAGACATCACATAATACTAGATCGTTAAAGCTGGCACATTCCCCTACATAACCCCCCAGTTGCGGCTTCCTGGAATTCCTCATCGTCAATGCAGTTCGACTTTGAACAGAAACTAAAAAAACAATATAAACCCCTAAATCTATCTCGTCTCCACAACTCATGCTATGGAAAAATCTTTTGATATTTTTACCACGATCCCCAGCCCTCCACGTTGTTTTGGTATCAACGCCATAGCGTACGATCGCTGGAGCATCCGGAATTTGCCCAAAGTTGATCTTTTGATCAACTCAGAAAATCCCCTTAAACCAAGTCTAAAAATCGTGAATTTATTCATAAAATT
>JASFAX010002867.1:0-44429 GCA_030737875.1 Allium sativum
AAATTCAAACTAAAATTACCAAACACGTTTAAATTCACCACGCTCACATATTAATTCTAAGAATTATAAAAATTGGAATTTAGCAATAATTCGACGTTCCGGATCCAACAAAAGTGGTTTCGTCGAAAATGGAGGTCATTTGCAAAATGGCTATGTTTTAGGGCTATATATATATATTAAATTCCATAGCGACTATTTCAAATTTTAAACTAGACATAACTTTTTATTCCTATTATGAAATCTAAAATTTTCACATTCATTAGAAAGATAAAATTAAACAGATTCAAATATTTCTGGTTTTACTGAAATCCGATTTATTTTGAATTCTTTACATTAATTTGAAATTTAAAATTGAATTTTCAAACTGCCGCACCATTTCAGTCTCGTTATATAATTAAAATATATTTATTCGTTCTAACTTTGAATAAAATAAATTTTTAGTCGTTATTATTTAAAATAAATTATTTTAAATGTTAAAAATCCATTAAAATTGCCAAAATAAAAAATTTAAATTGGTTTTGAAAAAAACAGGTTGTTATAGGTAACTTACCGTGTTGGTCACATTAATAAAACAAATGTGTTAAATTTTATGAATTGTTTTGTTAATGTTAAATAAATTGGTCAATGTTAAATAGCTGTTATTTACTATTATAGCAATAATCAGTTAAATTGAATTGAATGAATTTATGTGAGATAACCTGTTTAGGTGCAGGGAAGAACAGGTTGGAGGGATCCAACTGGATTCTTCAAATATATAAAATGTTGTTTATTTTCGTATTATCATTATATGAACTGTTCTGATTGGATGATTGATTTGGTTGTTGATCGTTGACCTGATATTCAACACTCGTTTTGCTTAAACCAATAGGTAATATTGGTTGAGTAATTGGCAGTATATAACCTATAAATCAATCGTTTTCTAAATATCGATTTACCGTCAAGGGAATCAATAGAAAATAAGTTATAAAATTTATTTTTATAACTTAAGATAGATTTTTAAATCCATTATTTTTAATGGAAGTTTATAAAAAGGAAATAAATATTTGATATTTATTATTTAAATTTATAAGGGATTAATAAATGATTTTATAAAGCAAATTCTGATGTTAATAAGATTTATAAGAAAATGAGCAGAAATTAACCTAATGGTTAAGTGTTGGATAATTTTTTTTAAGAAACAATTAAATGGAATTATTTGAATCAATTATATTGTTAATTAATTTAAAGGAAGGGCTAACTGGAATTGGTTAATGAGATAATCGTGTTTAAGTTGATTAAGTCGACCGTTTTAACTATGATTGATTATTTAATTAGTTTTTTTTGAATTACTCTAATGAAGTAGCTTAACGAATATTTGTTTTTAATTTTAATAAGATTTTAAAAAGGAATTTACTATTTATTTTAGTTATAAAAATTTAACTACTTCTACAGTAGTTAAGGATGAAGTAAATTATTATTTCAAATAATAATAATTTAAGTAATTACTTTGTAAATGAAATTCATCAAAGTAAAGAAATGGAAGCTGAAATAGAATCTAATTGAATTGTGAATGGAATTTATGAACGAGTTTTATTTTAAAACCTGACTTTTTATAACAAAGTTATAAAAAGGGATTTTCAAGCTAGTATTATAGCTTAAATTCAAGGTTTACTTAATATTTGAATTTAGAAAAAGGGAATTGAGATAAAAAAAGGGTTTATATTAATGCTGAGTTTTATAAACGAGATTTATAAAAGAGATGCAGAATTAAAGCGTTAATTTTAAATTAGCATTACTTAGTAATGGAATTAAGTCAAGTACATGAAACTGAAATAAGATTTTAAAAAGGGAAATGGTTAAATGATTGGAAAAAAGGGAATTTTTAAATAGTATGGGGTAAAGGATTTAAGAAAAGGATTTTATAATAAAATCCATGTTTTAAACCAAATTGGTTAAAGGAATTCAAAGTAAAAGGGCATGTCTAATAAGCATTTACTTAATCAACGAAGTAAGTAACAATAGTTGTATTCGAAACGGAGATTTTCAAAAATAAGAAATGAATTATAAAATCATTGTCTATGTAAAATAGTCAAATGGAATTTGGTTTGATATTAGAACCAATATCGGTTTTTGAATAACAACTCATACCTATCTTAAGATAAGAACGTTGTTGATCAAGGTCTGAGAGGTAAAAAATTACCCCAACTTGAATGACTTCAGGATTACCCGAGGATGATATTAGTTGTAATAGGAAAGAGGTTAAGAATAATTTATTATTTCCATATGAGAAATAATAACGCAACATTAATTGGAAGATTCGAGAATATATAATGACATTTCCAAAGTAACAAAAATAAAAGGATTTGAGAATATATAATGAGAATTCCAAAGTAACAGAAATGAAAAGTGGAGTTTTGGATTGGGTTTATTCTAAATAATAAGGATTGGCTATTGTTTCAAGTAATGAAACAAAAAAGATTTCGTAATGCTGTTTTACGAGTGATAATATGAATTGATTTCCCAATTATTAATCATAAGTAACGATGTAGCAAATGTTTTGAAAATGAAAGAAATATAGAAAACTAGATATGATTATAGTATATTTTTCCTAAGTATTAAAATAAAATAGTTTGAAAATAATCTTATGTTAGATAAGGAGTGAAAGATATATTCATAATATCGAAAGCTTTAAGAGATTTAAATTAACCATTCGTTAATTAATTTTAATTAAAAAGGACAAGTAATGCCGAGTACTGAATCAGTGAACTCATTTTATTATCAGGATTACTTATTTGATAGTTAAATAACCAACTATAAAATTTGACCCATACGATTGTTGGTATGAAAAGACCGGGATCGAGTTTATATTCGAAAACCATTCCGAACCAATAAATACATGAAGATGTTGTGTAACAACCCGGATTTTCAGAACCAATTTAAATTTTTTATTTTAGCAATTTTAATGGATTTTGAATATTTAAAAGGATTTATTTTAAATAATAACAATCAAAAATTTATTTAAATTAGAGTTCGAAGGAATAAATATATTTAATTATAAAACGTGCCTGAAATGGCATGGCAGTCTGAAAATTTGATTTTAAATTTCAAATGAATGTACAGAATTCAAAATAAATCAGAATTGGACGAAACTAGAAATATTTGAATATGTTTAATAATATCTTTCTAATGAATGTGAAAAACTGAGATTTCATAATATAAATTGAAAGTTATGTCCAGTTTAAAATTTAGAATAGTCGCTATGGAATTTATATATATTTTAATATAATATATAGCCCTTAAAAATAGTCGTTTTGCAAACGACCCCCGTTTTCGATGAAACCACTTTTGTTGGATCCGGAATGTCAAAATATAGCTAGATTCCAATTTCCATAATTTTTCGAATTAATATGCGAGCGTGGTAAATTAAAACGTGTTTTGTCAATTTTAGTCGAATTAGATCGACTAGAAAATGACCATTTTTCAAACGGTCTCCAAATTCGAGAAATTAATTTTGTTATGACTGTATCGTCAAAACATAGCTAGATATATTTTTGGGGAATTTTTGGAGTCAGAATGTGACCCCGGTAAATTAAAATTTACGTTTAAATTAAATATACATTGATTTATATTTTAATTTAAAGGAAAACTAATCAAAACAGTAGAATGGACTTACGAAACATATCCCATTGTGTTCGAAATGGGGGCATTTGGTTAAGGGCAACAGTTGTTGGGATTCGTTTAGATTTCGATGGTTAAACAAGTAAAAACTAGAATTAAATAATATTAAAATAATATATATATATATATATATATGATTTTTGAGCCCTAACCCTAGCAGTTCTGAAACCCGCCACTGATACTTAATTAATGGCCATAATTGCTCGCGATTTCCTTCCTCAATCTCTCTCTAATCACGAATCATTTTGGAAAGCTTATAATATGAAAACGGAAAAGAAATCCGTGCTCTTTAATTTCATGTGGGTAGGATCGATTAACGTCACATAAATCATGAGATTTTACTGCTCAAAGTACAGCCGTTTGATGCCAATTTCTGGTAGGTGGGGCCCGTCGAGTTGATCGCCCTCCCTAGCGGTGCTAGGCGACGCCAAGCCACCTCCGGTGGGCACCCCGATTGATCTCCGACCAACCCTAGAGTGGGGCGCAAGTGAAGTTGAACGATGAAGGATGGGTTCGAACTGTTCTGTAGGCTAACGAGGAAGATGATTATACAATAGCGTTTTCCATAAGCGTGATTAATAATGTTAATTTTTAATTAGTTATTAATTATATAATTATGTAATTAAAGTGTAGAAAAGATAAAAATATATGGTTTATCTACATTGTTTAAAAAATGTTGCTTTAAAAATATAAATAACATTGTTTTAAAAATATAAAGAACATTGTTTTTAAAAATATAAAGAACATTGTTTTTTTGAAATAAAAAGAGCAATTTTTTGAAATAAAAAGAGCAATCTTTTTGAAATAAAAACAGCACTCTTTTTTAAATAAAAAGAGCATTGTTTTTCAAATAAAATTAGCATTGTCTGCAAAATAAAATTAGCATTGTTTGCAAAATAAAATTAGCATTGTTTGCAAAATAAAAAGAGCATTCTTTGTAAAATAAAATTTGCATTGTTTTTAAAATAAAAGTTGCATTTTTTCTAAAATAGAATTTTCCTTGTTTATAAAAATAAAATTAGCATTGTTTTTAATATAGAAATAACAATATAAAAACATGATTCTTATATATACATAACGTAAATAAAAATATGATTTCTTTATAAAGATAGCGATATAAAAATGTGATTTTTATCTATATAGCATTGCTATAAAAATGTGATCTTTAAATGTAAATAGCATCATTAAAAAAAAAAATTAATATATATATATATATATACACACACACACACACACACCGTGTGAAACAGATTGCGATGGAACTGAATAGAAGCAGAACGGTACCAAAACCATCAGTTAAAGACAGACGGAGTGGAAACCAAAGGTGAGAACTCCTCACTAAAAATTCTACATAGATATTTATTTATTTTCATAACTGAAAAATATATAGAATTTCCAGTGTAGATTTTTATCGGTTTAATCATTATAAACCATATACGGTACTTGTTAGATCACCTCCTTCGTCTACAGACCATGGACGAATTAAATTGACTGAATTGTGTGTTGTTGTGATGTTGAAAAGTTTAACGTATAAAAAAATGTTAATATGATAGCGAAACTAAATTATAAATATTTATTTATAATTTAAACAGTGAAAGGTTAAATAGAAAATAATTCAAACCGAAATAGAATTGGTTAAATTTATTAACCAATGATTTATTTAAACAGATTGTTGTCGCATGAAAACCCCAAATAGGTATTGGATGATATTTGACATACACTAGTCCCAATATTTAATTGTATGTCAATCGATGGATTGACAATCTGTGATGAGCGTTATTTATTTATTTTAATGCTCATACAGTTGTAAATTTCACTCTGGATGTGAATGGATTGTTTAATGATTATTTATCATTACTGTTGAATACATGCGATTTATGAAGTTCATATAACTGAAATTATATGGTAATTGATTGAGTCACATTCTGATTCAGAAATAAAGAATATTTTTAAGAATAAAGAATCTTTTAAAATAAGTGCAACGACCCGAACTTCCCCGGTCTCCGAAAAGAAGAGAATGAATGGATTGTCTGAGAACACGACCAATCAAACACAAACAGAAGAACATTTCATTGCTTATTACAACAATTTACATCAGAGTACCAGAACATAAAGTGTATGAACAAATAATATATATTTGATAAATATCAGAGATTTACAAATTACAATGCAGCGGGAAATAATACAAAACACAACTGAAAGAAATACACGGATATAGAGTGTTCCGAATATAGGACCAGCTGTAAACCAGGATCCGGTGAATACAATATCTGCAAAACCAAAACTACTGGCTGCCCTTGTGGAAAATAAGGGCACCCAGAGTTCAGGTCAAAACAATAAACTACAGGTCAGTCATGTGACTGGTGTGAGAACTAAAACATTTATTTAAAACTTTACTTTAAAATAGAGTAAATCAAGGGACCACGCCATATAACACGGAACGGGTTTCCTACCAAGAATACCAGTGCATATAACAGAACAGAGCAATGCTTTTTGGAAAAATGAAGCTATTATAAGACCCAGGTCCCATCACACAATGCAACGCAAGCCGGAGGATAGAGTTTTCATTTATAATAGCCAAACATGCTTGGTACGTTAAAACAAATCATTTGATACTATTATAAGTGCATAGTGTATGAAAACAACTTCAAATATAAATGTATCAATCATAGGAGGCATGGGTACCATCTATCATGTCTCTATACTAGTTCTATAATTAAAACCGCAAACTCACGTATTGGAAGTTGGATTTACATTTGTGAACCAAGGCAAAGGTAACATCCTGTGCCAATTCGAGACTCTCTAGCCCGAGCCTCAGGTCTCAGCTGCAACTGCACCCGGAGCAACAGGGTCGGTCCACATTTTAAGTGGATTAAAAATCCTTGAACATGCGTCTCCTCGCCCTATGAGTGTAAATCTGGTCAGTATGTCGACCAGAACATTCACCGGCCCAGTAATGACCGATATAACCGAGGCGCCTCGCTATCCATCATCCATATAAGTAAAACGTCTGGGATTGCAAAACCTAGACACCACTCTTAGCTAGAAGGAAACGCATGTCCTCCCTGAGGTCCTTCCCGTTTCTAGTTCACACCGGGGTGTGAGGCTCGCGAATTAACGGTATACCAAAAGCTATGCTATATTAAAGCCGTGCTTTGATCATCAACCACAAGACTCTGCTTTTCAACAGAAGCCTTGATTATTTGCATCTCAGCATGCCACACAGGCAATTCACGCCATGCGACTGATGCCTATCAATATATAACCTCTGAGCTCGTACATCTCAAAGAAGGGCGTTAAGCAAGAGAATAAATTCTCCGCCACTAAATAGATATATATTTAATAGAAATCAATCAACACAGAATAAAATCTAATGTCAGACGCACATCAATTTACAAGTTCGTTCTAGGTTTAAACGAAACTGGAGGCACCTTATTCCTCATCCCATATGTCCAATACAGGAGAGAGGTCCTCGCATATCCGGTCGATCTCCAAGTACGTCTAGACGATCACCACTTATTACCTCATCTTGGATGTACAGCCCAATCAAGACATCAGTAATCATCCAAATGTTGTGAAGACCTCTGGTCTTCAACCACCATCTTCACTGTCGAACCATCACTGATTCGGTTTTTCATAATGCGATAAACCCGATCTTTCTGAATAACTCGCGTATATAATAAACAAGTGCTATAAAAACACAACATACGCCTCATTCCAATTCTGAATACTCTTTTATTTAAATATTCATATCCTTTGGGAAATATTCCCATTAATTTTATCAAAGATAAATTCTTTAAATTTATTCTTTAATCTTCCTTTGGATATCAATCCAAATCAAATTAAGGTTCATCCAAACTAGTCGGGATCAGCGCACCTTACCGAAGTAATCATTTGTTTAATTTCCCAATCCCAACCTATTCATCCCATGGAGCAAAATAGGTAATACCCCATATCTAACACCACGGTGTTATAAGTTAAATTATTTACCATTTCACGTTCAAATCTAATTAAAGATTTAACTATCGCTTGGAGCAAAACTGGTGATACTCCATTCTCGATCATTTCTTGAATTTGATAATTTTAGTTATCAGATTCACCTTTCAAAATAATTAAAGATTCATTAAAATACCATTTAGTTTTAATCTCCAAAAATCATTACTTAATGATTATTCAAATTCAGGAAATAAATCCTATCTTTAACTGGGTTAAAGAACTAATGTCATTTAAAACACAACTCACGATAAAGTACAAATCACGTTCCAATAATTCTGGAATCCTTATGGAAAACAGATCAACATATATATATATATATATACATATATAATCGATATAAACCTCCATATCCGACTAATAATATAAATGGAATAACGACAAAGCCTTTTAAATTCCATATATATTAGCAGTTTTCCTCCATAGAAATTCACTTCGACTATTACCAAATCGAATTCCATTCCATTCCAATTTATTTTATTAAATTAGAAAACTTTACATTGGAAAGTCTCCTTTAAATTTTAATAAAAAGATTTATAAATTCCAAATTACATTTCACTGTAAATCGGGATAAAGAACGAATGTCGTTAAAGACATAGTTCATGATAAACCCAAAATCCCATTCTTTTATTCAATTCCAATTAAATACTAATTAATTGGAAATTTTCACTAAATTTTAGTAAAAATATTTATTCTTTCCTCAACTGGGTTTAAGAACGGTGTTATTTAAGACATTCTTCACGACAAACCCAAAATCCCATTTGATATTAAATACAAGGCTCCGAATAGAAAATATATCAGCTTATATTCAATGTCAAATTCTACAACCAACAGATATCGTATTGGAAATAACGGTATAAATAAATCTTTCAAATTTCCATAACAATATCGGTATAATCACGAAATCCAACATCGAAATATTCTAAAGACAATTTCGATTCAAATCCATTCCAATTTATTTATTGGAAATCTTGGTTATTTTTAAAACCATTTCAATAATCCAATTTATTTATTTAAAAATTATTGGATTTCAGATCTAGTTAATAACTAGTTCATTTTGACAAAAATATATTTTTATCTTTTCAAATATGGAATTTTTCATCCCAATTCTTTCCAAATAATTTCTTATGATTTTACACAAATTATTTGTAACGACCCGGATTTATGGTCGATTAATTTTAAATATTTAGTATGCTTTTAAATATTGAATTTATAATATAAATGGTATTTTATTGGGTTACCGATTAAATAATCGAAATACGATTTATTTTGATAATCATCGTAATACGAGAATTTAAAATAATTCAATTCGAAATTAGAATTAAATCAAAACAATTCAGATGATCAGTATTAATTGTATTTGAATATACATGATAATAAAAATATTTTACTATCAGAGAATTTATTTGTTTTTGAATTTAAAGTATATTATATCGATTTAATATGGTTATTTTATATATACACGTTCGAAATAAATTTCAAAAAATATTCTGTTGAGTTCAGTATAGCGCTATAACATTAGAATGACGGTCAATACGCTAAAATAGCGGTTCACGATTTTTAATTTTGAATCCCGAGATTTTTTTTTGGATAAGATCGAAATCAAATCGAAAATCAAATCGATATCTATTTTAAAAGAATAAAAATCTCTGTAATATCAAATCACATTGAAGAAAACCCTGCCCGTGATAAACCTTACCCAGTATAATACCTGCCTTCATTCCTTAACGAGGAAGCATCTCCGTCTATAAAATCACGATGCCCCTTTATCTCCTTTCTATTTTTCTTCATTATCATGCAAAGCAAAAATCAATGCGGCCCTCCATTTTTCTTGCAAATTGAATCGACGGCTTCAGGATTCCATCTCGAGTTCCAAGCCGAGGTTCAAAATCACGATGAGCGATAAGCTATGGGGGAAGCTCGAGTTCGAATAGCAGCCCTAGGGCATGTGGCTGAAATTGCGATGACCTAAGGAGATTTCGATTTTTGAAACAGAAATCAGATTTTGATTATTGAATAGAATTAACTAATTTGAATAGTAGTTAGTTAATGAGATTTTGAATTGATATTGGGCTTTGAATAAGTGAATTCGATTTGAAAATTTATATTCAAAATCAAAAAGGGAGCTAGAATTGAAATTGAAATTCGATTTGGTTATGAGCAAGTTAAATATTTTTTTTGAACATGTTATGCTCAAATAAAGAAGTGAAATAGGCAAAATAACTAATTAAAGAATAAATGAGCAAAACTGAATTCAAACGATTGGATAGTGTCGAATTGAATTGAAAACAGGTGAGCATGTGTTAGACAGGTATGGGATGAAGTATATGAAGATTTTAATTTATGTGCCCGACAAAAAGGTACATGTTTAAATTCATATACGAGATTTTATGCGCCGTATCGGCAAGCCGCTTGGCTTTTTCTTTTTCTTTTGATTAGTGAGGGCCATGGAAGGCTATTTGAAATATCCCGATGCTCTCGGTACAAAGGAGGTTATGGCGAAATTTTCTAGAAATTTAAGGAGTTAGAATATTTTTAGGAAATTTTGATAGTTAGAAATCAATACATCAATATATATTGAATTCGATAAGGAAACGAATTTAAGAATAGAATATTATAAACAAAAAGGAAATCGATAGGCTGGTAATAGAAATAGAAACATATATACGTTTAAAAATGAATAATTGTTTTTATAATGTTGATTATTCGAGGTAAGTGGTTTTGTCTGTTTTGAAGTTAATGATGTTTTCAGTCAAGGTCTGAGAGGTAATTTTACCCCAACTTGATTGATCTGATTTTTAATTGATAAATAGCAAGATCTAATCTCGAAGAGAAGGGTTGAATAATAGTTAGTTGAATAAAATATTTTGGGTTGTTGTAACGATGTTTTACACAGCATTCCTTTTAACCCAAGTGATTGAACTTTGGAAATATAACAGTAAATATTTCCTGAGTATAATTAAAGTAGTCGGGAAAGAGATAAGTGATTGAAATTGTTTTTTTTTTCAATCCAAACAAAATATATTTTCTAACTATAGAAAATAATAGAAGGCGATAAATGGAAATGTTTTTCAATAGCGTAAGAGGCCAAGAAGATTATGGAAATTATTTGGTTAACAAATATTGATAGAGAAATAGAGAAGTGAATTAATTAATGAAATATTAATTAACAGGCCCAGTGATTGATTGATGTTATGGATGTTTTTTTGTTTATTTTTCTTCGATGGTTAAAGAACCGACTATCGAAGTGTCTGCCAATATCGTTGTCAATATGGAGAGACTGGTTTGATTATTATCCGTAAACCACTCTATATTGGCGGTAGCATTGCGAATCAGATTATACGAAGGTAATCGAAGACGGTGTAAAGTTCAAGGGCTTTTTCTATTAATAGAACTTGTGCTTTCGGTTTCATTCAATCCCAGAACGAACGTATATGGACGAGTATCTGACAAAGTATTTCCAATGATCGCATGAGTTGGTCTGTACAAATATATATGGTGGCAACGGATTTATTCCCTTAGCATAATATCCAGAATATATTTGTGCAAATCAATGAGTGATTAACGGATCTGACAATGTGGCATTCAAAGCGATGGTGTTATAAATGAACGATAAGTAATCGTAGCCTCAGGCCTCAACAACTGGGAAATGACAAAAATCGGGCAGGCAGCATGGCTATGTGGGTCGCTCCCATTAGGGTGTATTATCACCTATCGAGAGATTCATTTAATTCCTTATTCTATTCGATGTTGTCCCATTCGGGAAACGGTTGATGATCCCAACCGTTGGTGATATACATTCAATACACTCAAGCGAAATGAGTGGTCGGTCATGTGTGGGTCGGGTTGCAAGATGTTCTTGTTGAACCCAGTGTATTCCTCTCTAGAGATACACTATCGGAAGGTGGTTCCATACCTTGTCATGTTGGAAATCCAATCTCCAATAAGCGCCCTACGGTTTTTGATTTTATATTATATATGGAGCGTGAGATGCAAGCGTTCCGCTATATTCTGTTTATTTGATTAGACATTATTATAATATCACTGGATTTTTGTATCAAAGTGTTTTGGGTTATAGTAAGGTAAAAACCATCCATGTTTTTGTGTGGGCTGGTCTTACTATTATCATTTCTTTAGAAAGGATTTTTAAAGTTAAACAAATGGTTGGAGTTTACTCACACCAGTCCCATGAATGACCCAGAGTTTATTTTGTTTGTTTTCCCTAAACTCTTGGGTGCCCAAATTTATACGGGCAGTCAAGTAGTCGGATTTTTCATATTCACTTGGAAGAGATGGAAGCAGGAGGCTTCACCAGTTAGCTATAGACTATAATATATTCCGTTGTGAACCATGTTTGTATCTGGAAACAGTTGTTTATAACTATTCCAGAAATAACTGTTGTGCTCTAATGATGGTATGTAAATAAAGTTACTGATTTGTATTTCAAAAGTTATGTTATATAATATATTTTATTTGTTCCACTTTGAGATTTTTCTTCTTTGTTTTTTTCTATTCTAATATTTTTTTCTTTCTATTTCTCATCCTCTAACTTCTTTCTAATAATGATTCGTATTTCTGTGCAATTTGGGTTGGACTTGTGGTGTTATTAGTCGACTCAGATAGTACAGATTTGCAGATCGTTACAGTTGGTATCAGAGCTTAGGCTGAGCGAATACCTAGGCTTTGGTGGGGTTGTGCTCATTAAAGATTGGGTCAGTAGTACCCTAGAATGAGTTGAGTGTATATATATACAAGAGAGCGTACTTGTTAATGGATATAAAAATTTGTTTTATACTGTGTTAGCTAGTCTGTTGAGTGGATTATGAATTCTGATCGAATCGTGGGATGCCACAAAGTTGATAGGAATTTCTAAACACTTGAACAGAGAAATTCGACACAGTATTGTTTTAAGTGGGTAAATGAAATAATTTTACCCGAAATTTCTATTTTGATAGTAAAGGAATAATTTTTTTGAAACGGTTATATTATATGGATGTGTTGGTTGTTATTATAATCAAATAAGATTATAAAATTTGAATAGTTATATATAACCAAATAGAATTTGTGTAAGAATGATATATTCAAATGAGATGAATTAGAATTGAATTCAAAGCAGAATTTGAAATTTAAATCCTGGGAAGTTTGAAATATTTTTGGAAGTATATTAAAATAAAATAGCTTTGTTTGAAAGGGATTTTTGAATAAAAATCATTTTTAATGGATTCTAAAAGTGTTAAAGCACTGAACTCACTTCAGTAACTGGGAAATAATTCTGATGATGACTACAGCATCATCAGTGTTCATTTTCGAGTTTCTAAGTAATGGAATGCTACCTTAGAAAAGTTTTGATGGAAATTTGTTTTGAAAGAAAACAAGTGGTTTGAAATTCAAATGTTTTGAATTTGAGATGGAAATAAATACATGTATATATGTATATATTTATTTGATTTCGAAAGGATTTAAAATGAAATCCCAGGAATGTGAATGTGGAAATTTAAATGAATCAAAGTGAATAAATTGAATCAGAATCAAATTGAATGAATTAGAATGCATATGAAAGAAAACCAAAAGTTTTGGTGGAATTAAATTTGTCAAAATATGAGGGGTTGAGTTTCAACATAAGTGAGATTTTGAAAAGTAATGGATTTGTATCATTTTTCCTACCTCAGCAATTTCGAGGACGAAATTATTTTAAGGGGGAAGAATGTAACGACTCAGATTTTTGGTCGATTTATTTTAAATATTTAGTATGGTTTTAAATATTGAATTTATAATATAAATGGTATTTTATTGGGTTATCGATTAAATAATCGAAATACGATCTATTTTGATAATCATCGTAATACGAGAATTTAAAATAATTCAATTCGAAGTTAGAAATAATTCAAAACAATTCAGATGATCAGTATTAATTGTATTTGAATATACATGATAATAAAAATATTTTATTATCATAGAATTTATTTGTTTTTGAATTTAAATTATATTATATCGATTTAATATGGTTATTTTATATATACACGTTCGAAATAAATTTCAAAAAATATTCTGTTGAGTTCAGTATAACGCTATAACACTGGAATGACGGTCAATACGCTAAAATAGCGGTTTACGATTTTTAATTTTGAACCGCGAGATTTTTTTATGGATAAGATCGAAATCAAATCAATATCTATTTAAAAGAATAAAAATCTCTGTAATATCAAATTACATTGAAGAAAACCCTGCCCGTGATAAACCTTACCTAGTATAACACCTGCCTTCATTCCTTAACGAGGAAGCACCTCCGTCTATAAAATCACGACGCCCCCCTTTTATCTCCTTTCTATTTTTCTTCATTATCATGCAAAGCAAAAAATCAATGCCGCCCTCCATTTTTCTTACAAATTGAATCGATGGCTTCAGGAATCCATCTTGAGTTCCAAGCCGAGGTTCAAATTGCGATGAGCGATAAGCTATGGCGGAAGCTCGAGTTTGAATACCAGCCCTAGGGCATGTGGGTGAAGTTGCGATGACCTAAGGAGATTTCGATTTTGGTGATGGGTGTCGATGGTATCGTTGTTGGTAGGGAAGAGGTGCGACCCGATTGGGTTCTTTCGAAGCTGTTGTTTGAGCTACAGGAGAGGAGCAACGCATTTTGTAATGGAGTCTGGAATGTTAGGATTTGGGAAAGACATGTTGGAGCAACTGGTGATGTTCGAATGGGGTTTAGCAGTTGCGAAGGAGAGGAGATTGATGGTGAGGCTGATGTAGGATTTCGTGTATTTGAGAGAGAGCAAAGAGAGAAGAAAATGAGTGTTCGAACTGTTAAAACCGGGAAGTTCAAAGCTGCGATTTAGTTGCAAAGCGAACTGTTGAATGGAGAATGAAGATCATACTTGGAGGAGTTTGAAGGTTGTAAGGATGACCTGGAGTGAATGAGGGAGTACCGATCATGGTCAGTTTCTTGATGACAGTGAGAGGATCTCCAAATATAGAGAGGAAGAGAGGATTTAAATGGAATTAAGGTAACCATCTATTTTTAATTACTGTAACAGATTAAACATAATTAGATATGGCCTGTATATATATATATATAAATAAATTAGTCAAATTATTTAATGGGTAATTAGCGCTAAATGACGTTAAGGAATAAATTATTTGATAAAAACTGTACACTTATAATTTATTTAACTCGCTCATACATTATCAGGATTTGAACAAAACTAGCAACATCAAAATTGTATCGTCGAATACCGAGAGCTGGAGATGGTTTTGGATTTTTCAAGATCCATTGTGAATTTTAAATCTAAACCAACCGTCGTTCGATTCAGTAAAATTGGAACGGATTGCAATAAAAACCCTGGTGAGTAAATCTCACTCACCTTTTATTTAAAAAAAAAATTAGTTAAAAATAATGTTTGTTGCTTATTTGAATGCTTTCTGGTTGTTTTAAAATATATTAGTTATTTAGGCTTGGTGGTTGCTATTATATATATTGGTGGTTGGATTTCCCGCAGTCTCATTAACGGATGCCCGCGGTACCATTAGCGGATGATTACCCTATACGCCTCATGCTACGATAGTGGATGACCTTCTATACCGCGATATCCTGCCTCGAAACAGGATGGGTATTATTTATGTTGGCAAACGTCTGTGGATGCAGGAAAAACAGGTTGGAGGGATCCAACTGGATTCCTCGAAAGTATATTATTTGTTTGTTTATTTGTTTACATATATACTGTCATATATGATGTGTTAGAAACCCTGAAATAAATAATTGGTTGTTTGGTGATTAAATATCACTGGGCTTGAGGGTTGATTTATAAAATATCCTGAAAAGGATATTTGAGATTTAAAAGGAAAATTCTATTTGTAGAATAGAATTTGAAATTTAGAATGGAATAAAAATATTAACCTGTTTTAATAAAATAAAAACAAGTAGTTCTTTTATAAACGAAGTTTACAAATGAAGTGAAAAGAATTATCATTGGATAATTTAGAAATAAAAATATGAGTGTAAAATGAAAAGGGAATCTATTTTCCAAAAGTAGAAATATCGATTTCAAAAGAAATTGAAATCGAGACTTGTTTAAGAATGAAAATAAAATTTAAAACAAAAGGAATTAAAATAGAATTGAATTCAAAAGAACTAAAATAGAATTTGAATTCAATGGACTTGAATAAAGAAAGTTCAAATGAAATTAAAAATATATAATTTGAAAATGGAAGTGAAATGGAGTTTAAATATAGGAATTCAAATAGAAGTGAAATGGAGTTTAAATATAGAATTCAAATAGAGTTGAATTGGAATTTGAGTACGGGATTCAAGTAGGAATTTAAAAATAGAATTTTCAAATAGAAATTGAATATAGAAATTTAAACGAAATGTGAGTATAGAATTTGAATAAGAGGAATTCAAATAGAATTTGAATAAGAGAATTGAAATAGAATTTGATTATAGAAATTCAAATGTAATTTGAATATTGAATTCAAATAGAATTCAAAAGGGAATTTGAATATAGAAAATTGAAGTATAAATAAATATATTACCGAGTAAGGAGAAATTGACAATTATAGATAATCGAAATATTATGTTAAATTGAAAATTTTGATTTGATATATATTAAAAATATATTAGAATGGAGTTGAATTTATTATAAACGATGTTCAAACGTTTATATATATAAATATAATTAAAACGAACTCGTCGCAGCGCTGGAGTTCGTAAATTGGCGTTTCGAACTTCAATTGAGTATACAGAACTCAATTGAAGTCGGAATTCTTTGAAACAAGAAACGTCAGGACCGATTTGATAATAGTTTTCTAATGGAGGAGAAAAATCTGGATTTCATCGAATAAATTTTGAGTTATATCAAAATCAAATTTTCAAAAAAATAGCGCCATAACCATTTAAAAACCATAACGGTTTATTTAATTTTATAAAAGGATTTTAAGCGAATAAAATCCGAATTTCTATTTAGAAAATTTCAGATTTTGAGTTGTAAATTATATGCGAACTCAAGTGGAGTAATGAATTGATTTTTGAAACAGAAATCAGATTTTGATTATTGAACAGAATTAACTAATTTGAATAGTAATTAGTTAATGAGATTTTGAATTGATATTGGGCTTTGAATAAGTGAATTCGATTTGAAAATTTATATTCGAAATCGAAAAGGGAACTAGAATTGAAATTAAAATTCAATTTGGTTATGAGCAAGTTAAATATTTTGTTTGAACATGTTATGTTCAAACCAAGAAGTGATATAGGCGAAATAGCTAATTAAAGAATAAATGAGCAAAATTGAATTCAAACGATTGGATAGTGTTGAATTGAATTGAAAACAGGTGAGCATTTGTTAGACAGGTATGGGATGAAGTATATGAAGATTTTAATTTATGTGCTCGACAAAAAGGTACATGTTTGAATTCATATATGAGATTTTGTGCGCCGTATCGGCAAGCCGCTTGGCTTTTTTCTTTTTGTTTTGGATTGGTGAGGGCCATGGGAGGCTATTTGAAATATCCCGATGCTCCCGGTACAAAGGAGGTTATGGCGAAATTTTCAGGAAATTTAAGGAGTTAGAATATTTTTAGGAAATTTTGATAGTTAGAAATCAATACATCAATATATATTGAATTCGATAAGGAAACGAATTTAAGAATAGAATATTATAAAAAAAAGGAAATCGATAGGCTGGTAATAGAAAGAGAAACATATATATGTTTAAAAATGAGTAATTGGTTTTTATAATGTTGATTATTCGAGGTAAGTGGTTTTGTCTGTTTTGAAGTTATTGATGTTTTCAGTCAAGGTCTGAGAGGTAATTTTAGCCCAACTTGATTGATCTCATTTTTAATTGATAAATAGCAAGATCCAATCTCGAAGAAAAGTGTTGTGAATAAAATATTTTGGGTTGTTGTAACGATGTTTTACACAGCATTCCTTTTAACCCAAGTGATGGAACTTTGGAAATATAACAGTAAATATTTCCTGAGTATAATTAAAGTAGTCGGGAAAGAGATAAGTGATTGAAATTGTTATTTTTTTTCAATCCAAATAAAATATATTTTCTAACTATAGAAAATAATAGAAGGCGATATATGGAAATGTTTTCCAAAAGCGTAAGAGGCCAACATGATTATCGAAATTATTTGGTTAACAAATATTGATAGAGAAATAGATAAGTGAATTAATTAATGAAATATTAATTAACAGGCCCAGTGATTGATTGATGTTATGGATGAATGGATATTTTTTTGTTTATTTTTCTTCGATAGTTAAAGAACGGACTATCGAAGTGTTTGCCAATATCGTTGTCAATATGGAGAGACCGGTTGGATTATTATCCGTGAACCACTCTGTATTGGCTGTAGCATTGTGAATCAGATTATACGAAGGTAATCGAAGACGGTGTAAAGTGTAAGGGCTTTTTCTATTAATAGAAATTGTGCCTTCGGTTTCGTTCAATCCCAGAACAAACGTATATGGATGAGTGTCTGACAAAATATTTCCAATGATCGCATGAGTTGGTCTGTACAAATATATTTGGTGGCAACGGATTTATTCCCTTAGCATAATATCCAGAATATATTTGTGCAAATCAATGAGTGATTAACGGATCTGACAATGTGGCATTCAAAGTGATGGTGTTATAAATGAATGATAAGTAATCGTAGCCTCAGGCCTCAACAACCGGGAAATGACAAAAATCGGGCAGGCAACATGGCTATGTGGGTCGCTCCCATTAAGGTGTATTATCACCTTTCTAGAGATTCATTTAATTCCATATTTCATTCGATGCTGTCCCGTTCGGGAAACGGTTGCTGATCCCAACCGTTGGTGATATACATTCGATACACTCAAGCGAAATGAGTGGTCGATCATGTGTGGGCCGAGTTGCAAGATGTTCTTGTTGAACCCAGTGTATTCCTCTCTAGAGATACACTATCGGAAGGTGGTTCCATACCTTGTCATGTTGGAAATCCACTCTCTAATAAGTGCCCTGCAGTTTTTGATTTTATATTATATATGGAGCGTGAGATGCAAGCGTTCCGCTAGATTCTATTTATTTGATTAGACATTATTATAATATCACTGGATTTTTGTATCAAAGTGTTTTGGGTTATAGTAAGGTAAAAACCGTCCATGTTTATGTGGTCTTACTATTATCATTTCTTTAGAAAGGATTTTTAAAGTTAATCAAATGTTGGAGTTTACTCACACCAGTCCCATGACTGACCCAGAGTTTATTTTGTTTGTTTTCCCTAAACTCTTGGGTGCCCAAATTTGTACGGGCAGTCATGTAGTCGGGATTTTTCAGATTCACTTGGAAGAGCTAGAAGCAGGAGGCTTCACCAGTTAGCTATAGACTATCATATATTCCACTATGAACCATGCTTGTATCTGGAAATAGGTGTTTATAACTGTTCCGGGAATAACTGTTGTGCTCTGATGATGGTATGTATATAAAGTTACTGATTTGTATTTCAAAAGTTATGTTATATGATATATTTTATTCATTCCACTGTGAAATTTGCCTTCTTTGTTTTTTTCTATTGTAATATTTCTTTCTTTCTATTTCTCATCCTCTAACTTCTTTCTAATAATGATTCATATTTCTGTGCAGTTTGGGTTGGACTTGTGGTGTTATTAGTCGACTCAGATAGTACATATTTGCGGGTCGTTACATTATTAATATTTTTAATAATTTTATCAAGGCTCGTACAGTCGATTTTTGTAAATGGTCGTCGAACTGCACTTACAATTACCTTTTCCAAATTTGATTTGGACATATTCCAAATCCAACCGTTAGATTTCAAATTTCTTATGTTCATTCGAAATCACTTTTCGATACGAACCCAACGGATTTGGTTTTAGGAGAATCCAACGGTCGGATCTCCCGTAATGTCCATTTGTAGTCAATGGCCGAAATTTGCGAACGTTCGCGGCGCGGTGCGTTCTATTCAGGCCATTAAATATATATAATGTATATATTATATATTTTGTCGATTTCCTTTTTAAAACGTACTTTATACATTTGTTTTAAATTCGTTTTAAAAATCGTTTTCAACTTCATTTTCAATTTCAAATTAAGTTTGAATACTCTTTAATAAATTTGTTTTAAATTCATTTTAAAACGATTTCAATTACATTTCAAATTTCAAATCAAATTTGAATATTCCTTAATAAATTCGTTTTAAATTCATTTTAAAACGATTTCAATTACATTTCAAATTTCAAATCAAAATTGAATATTCCTTAATAAATTCGTTTTAAATTCATTTTAAAATGATTTCAATTTCATTTTAAATCAAATTTGAATATTCCTTAATAAATTCATTTTAAAACGATTTCAATTTCATTTCAAATTTCAAATCAAATTTGAATATTCCTTAATAAATTCATTTTAAAACGATTTCAATTTCAATTCATATTTCAAATCAAATTTAAATATTCCTTAATAAATTCATTTTAAGTTCATTTTAAAACGATTTCAATTTCATTTCAAATCAAATTTGAATATTCCTTAATAAATTCATTTTAAATTCATTTTAAAACAATTTCAATTTTATTTCAAATCAAATTTGAATATTCCTTAAAAAAATTGTTTTAAATTCATTTTAAAACGATTTCAATTTCATTTCAAAGTTCAAATCAAATTTGAATATTCCTTAATAAATTCGTTTTAAATTCATTTTGAAACGATTTCAATTTCATTTCAAATCAAATTTGAATATTCCATATCATTTTGATATTAAAATGATAGTATTTTCAAAATATCAAATTTTGAAATCACTTTTCGATATTCATTATAAAATGAATAAAATCGACCAAATTCCCGCTCGTGTTAAAATGGCGTTTAACTACTTAGCATGGCTTCACATTTCAATATTCATTGGATATTATTTTAAAATATTTGTTAATTCTGAACTGGAATCAGACACGGTCAATTACCATATAATTTTATTTATATGGATTTCATACACACATGTACACAACAATAATCAAACACGATCAACCATCATCCAGAGCACATTACACAACTGTATAAGCATTAAATATAAATAATTAACGCTTACAACAGTCTGTCAACCCACCGATTGACACACAACTAAACAATTGGGATTAGTGTATGTCAAATATCATCCCAATACCCGTGTGTGGTTTCAACCAACAAATATTGAATATTATTTGTGTAGTAGGGCGATGTGTAAAATTATCGTCCCAATCAATATTAGTTAAATGGGTGTGCATAAACAAATCGTCTGATTTGTAAATGAATATTTGTTTTCATTCATATACTCGTTAAAAATTATATTTTTAATGATATAATATTTATTTCAACAAATAAATATTTTATATCATTCATTTATACAATAAAAACGATATTTTTATTATCCAAATATTTTATTCATCACATGAATATTTTATTTTCCCTTTCACATCACAATGAAATTTCACAGCACAATATAATCAAACAAGTCGTCCATGGTTTGTGGACGACGGGGAGCAGTTCATATATGTAGTTATAAAATAAATAACTGTACAAGAAATTTTAGTGAGAAGTTCTCACCTTGGGTTTCCACTCCGTCGTGCTTTGTTTGTCAATTTTAGATTTTTCCCAGAACTCAAGTACGTCTATTTTATAAATAACATACATATGTTAAAAATCATATTTTTCGCCTATCATTAATTATTTCATAGTATGATTATTATTATAAATAATATTTATAATCTATAATCCATATTTTAGCTTTCTAAAAATAATTTCTTAACCTGACTATTTTATAAATAGCATACATACGATCAAAATCATATTTTTATTGTTTTAAAAATATTTTCTTATATACGACAAAAATCCTATTTTTATCTTCATAAAAATATCTCTAACATATGATAAAAATCCCATTTTTATAATTCAGTTTTATATATAAAAATCATACTTTTATTCTAATGGTATATATATATATATATATTATATTTTTATTCCAATGGCTTGTATATAAAAAATTATATATTTAAAACGATGCACATATATATTATTCAAAACCATGTATATATATTTTATAAAACTATGCTATTTATATTTTAGAAACCATTCTATTTATATTTTAATAATCAAATTTTTACCACAATGCTATTTATGTATTTTAAAACAATGATTTTTATATTTCTAAAACAATGCAAATTTTATTTTTAAAAAAAATGCAAATTTTATTTTTAAAAACAATGCAAATTCTATTTTATTTACATTTAAAACTGAAAATAAATTCACTATTTATTTAAAATAAAAACTGAAAATAAATTGCAGTTAAACCTTTCTTCTCCGTTGGCCTGCTATTTCATGGGATATCAAAACCCATTGCTGCACCAAGATTCTTGGACCTTGCGCCTCCTCCATACGATCGCAGGTCGATCCCCCTCCCCCCTTCGCACCGCCATGAGGCCACCATGCTGCGCCCGCCACCCTAAGCAACTCAGCGGTCCCAATGATCTCAAAAAGTACTCCAATTATCGAGCCTTCATGCAGCGATTACGAATAGAATATGAGATGAAAGATCATCTTTTTGGTATCAATTCGAAGACCTTACATCGCTCTTGGATTTTAGTTTTAATTCCATGTTTAAATTTGGCATAATCGAAGAACGATTTGGGGATTCAATTGTGAAGATTTCCGCCCCTCGTTTAGATCGGTTATAGCGGCTCCAAGAGAAAGTTTGACCACTGCTGAATGAAGGAATAGGGTTGATCCCGTTTGATCTGGCTTTTATATTTATATTTTTTTATTTAATTTTCTAAAAGTTGGATTTTATACCCTAACTCCAAACGAACTCCAACGACTGTCGCCCCTAGCTAAATACCCCCATTCCGAACACAATGGGATATGTTTCATAAGCCAGTTCGACTTTTTCAATCAGTTTCTCTTTAAATTAAAATATAAATCAATATATATATATATAATTTAAACGCACATTTTAATTTACTAGTCCACATACTGACTCCGAAAATCCCAAAAAAATAAATCTAGCTATATTTTGATGATACAGTCCTAACAAAACTAATTTCATCGAATTTGGAGACCGTTTGAAAATGGTCATTTTCCAGTCGACTAAATTCAAACTGAAATTACCAAACACGTTTTCTTTTGCCACGCTCACATATTAATTCCATAAATTATGAAAATTGGAATCTAGCAATAATTTGACATTCTGGATCCAACAAAAGTGGTTTCGTCGAAATGGAGGTCGCTTGCAAAATGGCTATTTTTAAGGTCTATATATATATATATATATATATATATATATATATATATATAATTCCATAGCGACTATTCTGAATTTTCAACTGGACATAACATTTTATTCCCGCTATGAAATTTGGATTTTTCACATTCGTTAGAAAGATATTTTCAAGCAGATTCAAATATTTCCGGTTTCACTGAAATCCAGTTTATTTTGAATCCTGTACATTCATTTGAAATTTGAAATCGAATTTTCAAACTACCGCGCCATTTCCAATTCCTTTTTATAATTAAAATAAATATTTATATTCTAACTTCGATTTAAATAAGTTTATACATTCTAATTCTATTCGAAATAAATTTCTAGTCGTTATAATTTAAAATAAATCATTTTAAATATTCAAAACTCATTAAAATTGCCAGAATAAAAATTTTAAATTGGTTTTGATTTTCCGGGTTATTACAATCTCACCCACTTAAAACGGAGCTGAAAGTTGTTTAACTAATCAACTTAACTTTCATTCTGGCTTTCATTCTTCGAATTTTCAGTTTCTAAAAAATTTTAAATTCTTCAAAAAGTTGGCTAACACTCTAAATTTTCAAAAAAAATTACTAGAACCTCCTTTGTATGCGGAGACATTTAAAACCTCAACTAGCCATGCAGGGCCCTCATCATCCAAAAAGAAAAAGAAAAAGCCAATCGGCTCATAAAATCGTCCAAACACAATAAATTAGTAAACATGTCCTATTTGTCGGACATACAATTTTATTCCTCTTCTCTAGCCTCCATGCTATGATCTGTCTAATATATATGCATGTACATGTATGTTATTTCATCCAATTTCAATATTCGATCCGATTTGGCTAAATTACCTTTCATTTACAAGTTGGTTAAATGAATAATCACAAAACTCAATCAGTAATCAATTAGTGGATTAGCTTTTCAAACATATAACTTTAATACATAGTCAAAAATCATATTTTTGATGCCAATTCACAACAATAAACCCTATCTAGTTTTGGTTCTCTCACCAGTCAATTGGAAATATATAGATATCCCACCTTCGTCACTCGAACATAAATGTGGATGATGAGTACTCAATCATCAGAATCATCTCTGGGCTACTAGAGTGTGATTCTGTATCCATCCAGTATATTTGAGGCTTCAAATACACGTGGATCAGACTTATATTAAAATCTCTATATACCCGATAGTCCAAATCAATTTAAAATAAATTATTCAAATACGTATAATCTGGTTTAAATTATCAAAGCAAAATTTGTTTTCATTTTTTATTTTAAAATAACACTCCTCTGACCCATTTTAGGATACTACTGATCCCATCTCTAGTGAGTCATTCTCATTGGATATTACTAATCTAATCTCTGATGAACTCTTTCATTCGGTTCTAATGTGTCTTGTTCTCGAGCTCTGTAAACCAAAGTTCTGATACCAAATGTAACGACCAAAACATCCCCGATCTCCGAAGAGAAGAGAAAGAACATATTGTCTGACAACACGACCAATCAGAACACAAACAGAAGAACATTTCATTGCTTATTACAAAAATTTACATCAGAGTGCCAGAATATACAAAGTATGAACAAATAATATACATTTGATAAATATCAAAGATTTACAAATAATAATGCAGCGGGAAATAATAAAAAACACAACTGAAAGAAATATATGGATACAGAGCGTTTCAAATATAGCTCCAGCTGTAAACCAGGATCCTGTGAATACGATATCTGCAAAACCAAAACTACTAGCTGCCCGTGTGGAAAATAAGGGCACCCAGAGTTTAGGTTAAAACAATAAACTCCAGGTTAGTCATGTGACTGGTGTGAGAACTAAAATAGTTATTTAAAACTTTACTTTAAAATAGAGTAAATCAAGGGACCACGCCGTATAACACGGAACGGGTTTCCTCCTAAGAATACCAGTGCATATAAAAGAACAGCGCAATGCTTTTTGGAAAACTGAAGCTATTATAAGACCCAGGTCCTATCACATAATGCAACGCAAGCTGTAGGATAGGGTTTTTCCTTATAATAGCCGAACATGCTTGGTACGTTAAAACAAGTCATTTGATACTATTATAAGTGCATAGTGTATGAAAACAACTTCAAATATAAATGTATCAATCATAGGCGGCATGGATACCATTTATTATGTCGCCGTACTAGTTCAACAAATTAAACTGCAAAGTCACGTATTGGAAGTTGGATTTCCATCTGTGAACCAAGGCAAAGGGAACATCCTGTGCCAATTCGAGATTCTCTAGCCCGAGCCTCAGATCTCAGTCGCAACTGCACTCGGAGTGATAGAGCCGGTTCATATTTTAAGTGGATTAAAAATCCTTGAACATGCGTCTCTCCACCCTATAGGGCGTAAACCTGGTCAGTATGCCGACAAGAACATCCATTTACAAGTACATTCTGGGTCTGAACAAAACCGGAGGCACCTTATTCCTCGTCCCATATGTCCAATACAGGAGAGAGGTCCTCGCATATTAAATCGATCTCCAAGTGTGTCTGGACGATCACCACTTATTACCTCGTCTTGGGTGTACAACCCAATCAAGACATCAGTCATCATCCAAATGATATGAAGACCTCCGATCTTCAACCACCGTCTTCATCGTCGACACATCACCGATTCAGTTATTCAGAATGGGATAAACCCGGTCTTTGCAAATAACTCACGTATATAATAAACAAGTGCTATAAAAACACAACATACGCCTCATTCCAATTCTAAATATTCTTTTTAAATATTCATATCCTTTGGGAAAGGGTCCTATTAATTTTATCGAAGATAAATTCTTTAAATTATTCTTTAATCTTCCTTTGGATATCAATCCAAACAAAATTAAGGTTTATCCAAACTAGTCGGGATTAGCGCACCTTACCTAAGTAAACATTTGTTTAATTTCCCAATCCCAAACTATTCATCCCATGGAGCAAAATTGGTAATACTCCATATTTAACACCACGGTGTTATCTGTAAAATTATTTACCATTTCATGTTCAAATCAAATTAAAGATTTAATCGCTTGGAGCAAAATTGTTGATACTCCATTCTCGATCATTTCTTGAATTTGATAATTTTAGTTATCAGATTCACCTTTTAATCTAATTAAAGATTCATTAAAACTCCATTTAGTTTTAATCCCCAAAAATCATTACTTAGTAATTATTCAAATTCAGAAAATAAATCCTGTCTTTAACTGGGTTAAAGAACTAATGTCATTTAAAACACAACTCATGATAAACCCAAAAACACATTCCAATATTATGGAATCCTTACGGAAAACAGATCAATGTATATATAATTGATATAAACCTCCATATCCGACTAATAATATAAATGGAATAACGGCAAAGCCTTTTAAATTCCATATATATTAGCAGTCTTCCTCAACAGAAATTCACTTTGATTATTACAAATTGAATTCCATTCCATTCCAATTTATTTCATTAAATTTGAAAACTTTACATTGGAAAATCTCCTATAAATCTTAACAAAAAGATTTATAAATTCAAAATCGCATTTCACAGTAAATCGGGTTAAAGAATGAATGTTGTTAAAAACACAGTTCACGATAAACCTTAAATCCAATTCTTTTATTCAATTCCAATTAAATATTAATTAACTGGAAAATTTAACTAAATCTTAATAAAAAGATTTATTCTTTCTTCAACTGGGTTTAAGAACGGTGTTATTTAATACACCGTAACATCGTTCACGACAAACCCAAACTCCCATTTGATATTAAATACAAGGCTCTGAATAGAAAATATATTGGCTTATATTCAATATCAAATTCTACAACCAACAAATATCGTATTGGAAATAACGATATAAATATATCTTTCAAATTTCCATAACAATATCTGTATGATCACGAAATCCAACATCAAAATATTCCGAAGACATTTTCGATTCAAATCCATTCCAATTCATATATTGGAAATCCCGGTTATTTTTAAAACCATTATAAAAATCCAGTTTATTTATTTAAAAATTATTGGGTTTTAAATTTAGTTAATAATTAGTTCATTTTGATAAAAATATATTTTTATCTTTTCAAATATGGAATTATTCATCCTAATTCTTTCCAAATCATTTCTTATGATTTTACACAAATTATTAATATTTTTAATAATTTTATCAAGGCCCGTACAGTTGCTTTCCACAAATGGTCGTCGAACTGCACTTACAGTGACCTTTTCCAAATTTGATTTGGACATAATTCCAAATCCATCCGTTAGATTTCAAATTTCTTATATTCATTGGAATGCTCTTTTCAATACGAACCCAATGGTTCCGTTTACGAGAATCTGACTGTCGGATCTCCCGTAATGTCTATTCGAAGTCAATGTTCGAAATTCGCGAATGGCTGTGGCGCGGCGCGTTCTATTCAGGCCATTAAATATATATAACATATGTATTATATATATTTCATCGATTTCCTTTTTAAAACGTATTTTATACATTCGTTTTGAATGCGTTTTAAAAAAACGATTTCAACTTCTTTTTCAATTTCAAATTAAATTTGAATATTCTTTAATAAATTCGTTTTAAATTCATTTTAAAATGATTCCAATTTCATTTCATATTTCAAATCAAATTTGAATATTCCTTAATAAATTCGTTTTAAATTCATTTTAAATTCATTTTAAAACGATTTCTATTTCATCTCAAATTTCAAATCAAATTTGAATATTCCTTAATAAATTCGTTTTAAATTCATTTTAAAATGATTTCAATTTCATTTCAAATCAAAATTGAATATTCCTTAATAAATTCATTTTAAATTCATTTTAAACGATTTCAATATCATTTCAAATTTCAAATGAAATTTGAATACTCCTTAATAAATTCGTTTTAAATTCATTTTAAAACGATTTCAATTTCATTTCAAATTTCAAATCAAATTTGAATATTCCTTAGTAATTTCATTTTAAATTCATTTTAAAACGATTTCAATTTCATTTCAAATCAAATTTGAATATTCCATATCATTTTAATATTAAAATGATAATATTTTCTAAATGTCAAATTTTGAAATCACTTTTCGATATTCATTATAAAATGAATAAAATCGACCAAATTCCCTTTCGTGTTAAAATGGCGTTTAACTACTTAACACGACTTCACATTTCAATATTGACTGGATATTATTTTAAAATATTTGTTAATTCTGAACCGGAATCAGACATAGTCAATTACCATATAATATTATTTATATGGATTTCATACACACATGTACACAACAATAATCAAACACGATCAACCATCATCCAGAGTGCGTTACACAATTGTATAAGCATTAAATATAAATAATTAACGCTTACAACAGTCTACCAACCCATCGATTGATATACAACTAAAAAATTAGGATTAGTGTATGTCAAATATCATCCTAATATGCGTGTGGGGTTTCAACCAACAAATATTGAATATTATTTGTGCAGTTGGGTGATGTGTAAAAGTATCGTCCCAATTAATATCAGTTAAATGGGTACGCATAAAAGAATTGTCCAATTTGTAAATGAATATTTATTTTCATTCATATACTCGTTAAAAATTATATTTTTAATGATATAATATTTATTTCAACATATGAATATTTTATACCGTTCATTTATACAATAAAATTGATATTTTTATTATCCAAATATTTGATTCATCGCATGAATATTTTATTATCCATTTCACATCACAATCACAATCAAATTCCACTACACAATACAATCAAATAAGTCGTCCATGGTCTGTGGACGACGGGGAGCAGTTCATATATGCAGTTATAAAATAAATAACTGTACAAGAAATTTTAGTGAGAAGCTCTCACCTTGGGTTTCCACTCTGCCATGCTTTGTTTGTCAATTTTAGATTTTTCCCAAAACTCCAGCACGTCTATTTTATAAATAACATACATATGTTAAAAATCATATTCTTCGTTTATCATTAATTATTTCATAGTATGATTATTTTATAAATAATATTTATAATCTAAAAATCATATTTTAGCTTTCTAAAAATACTTTCTTAACCTGATTATTTTACAAATAGCTTACATACGATCAAAATCATATTTTTATTGATTTAAAAATATTTTCTTATATACGACAAAAATCTTATTTTTATCTTCTTAAAAATATCTCTAACATATGGTAAAAATCCCATTTTTATAATTCCGTTTTATATATATAAATCATACATCTATTCTAATGGCATATAAATAAAAATTATATTTTTATTCCAATGGCATGTATAAAAAAATTATATATTTTTAAAGTATATTTTATAAAACTATGCTATTTATATTTTAGAAACCATTCTATTTATATTTTTAAAAGTCAAAATTTTACTACAATGTTATTTATGTATTTTAAAACAATGATTTTTATATTTTTAAAATAATGCCAATCTTATTTTTAAAGCAATGCAAATTTTATTTTTAAAAATGTGCAAATTTTATTTTATTAACATTTAAAACTGAAAATAAATTCACTGTTTATTTAAATTAAAAACTGAAAATAAATAGCAGTTAAACCTTTCTTCTCCGTTATCCTGCTGTTTCACGGGTTATCAAAACCCGTCACTGCACCAAGATTCTTGGACCTCGCGCCTCCTCCATATGATCGGAGGTCGATCCACCTCACTCCCCCCTTCGAACCACCACGACACCACCATGTTGCGCCCGCCACCCTAAGCAACTCGGCGGTCCTAATGATCTCGAAAAGTGCTCCAATTATCGAGCCTTCACGCAGCGATTACGAACACAACATGAGATGAAAGATCATCTTTTTGGTATCAATTCGAAGACCTTACATCGCTCTTTGATTTTTGTTTTAATTCCATGTTTAAATTTGGTTTAATCGAAGAACGATTTGGGGATTTAATTGTGAAGATTTCCACTACCCATTCAGATCAAGTATAGCAGCTCCAGGAGAAAGTTTGACCACCACAGAATGAAGGAATAGGGTTTGACCCCATTTGACCTGGCCTTTATATTTATATTTTCTTATTTATTCAATTTTCTAAAAGTTGGATTTTACACCCTAACTCCAAACGAACTCCAATGACTGATGCCCCCAACTAAATACTCCTATTCCGGATACAATGGGATATGTTTCATAAGCCAATTCGACTATTTCGATCTGTTTCTCTCCAAATTAAAATATAAATAAATATATATTTAATTTAAACGCACATTTTAATTTACCGGGGCTACATACTGACTCCAAAAATTCCAGAAAAATAAATCTAGCTATGTTTTGATGATACGGTCCTAACAAATATAATTTCATCGAATTTGAAGACAGTTTTAAAAATGATCATTTTCCAGTCGATTAAATTCAAACTAAAATTACCAAACACGTTTTCTTTTGCCACGCTCACATATTAATTCCAAAAAATATGAAAATTGGAATCTAGCAATAATTGACATTCCGGATCCAACTAAAGTGGTTTCATCAAAAACGAAGGTCATTTGCAAAATAGCTATTTTTAAGGTCTATATATATATATATATATGTAATTCCGTAGCGAATATTCTAAATTTTCAACTGGGCATAACTTTTTATTCCCGCTATGAAATCTAGATTTTTCACATTCGTTGGAAAGATATTTTCAAACAGATTCAAATATTTCTGGTTTCACTAAAATCCGGTTTATTTTGAATCAAGTACATGCATTTCAAATTTGAAATTGAATTTTCAAACTACCGCGCCATTTCCAGTTCCTTTTACAATTAAAATAAATATTTATATTCTAACTTCGATTTAAATAAATTTATACATTCTAATTCTATTCAAAATAAATTTCTAGTCATTATTATTTAAAATAAATCATTTTAAATATTCAAAATTCATTAAAATTGCCAAAATAAAAATTTTAAATTGGTTCAGATTTTCCGGGTTGTTACAATAAGATTTTTTTTAATAAAGAATCTTTTAAAATAAAGAATATTTTAAAACAATATTCAGTGAAGAATATAAAAATATGAAGCCGGGCTAGGTATAGAAATGCCATTTTAACCCAAACGGGTCTAATGATCGATTTTATTCATTTTATAATGAGTATCGAAAAGAAGTGATTTCAAAATCTAATATTTTGAAAATATTATCATTTTAATATGATAAACATATAGAATATTCAATTTTTATTTAAAATTGAAGCAGAAGTTGGAATCGTTTAAAATGAAATTATAAATATTTTATAAATATGTTTTAAATGGAAATCAATGAAATATATATAATATATATATTATGTATATTTAATGGCCTGAATAGAATGCGCCGCGCAGCGACCATTCGCAAATTTCAACCATTAACTTCAAATTGATGTAATGGGAGATCCGACCGTCGGATTCTCCTAAAACCAGAACCGTTGGGTTCGTATCAAAAAGATCTTTCCAATGAATATAAGAAGTTTGAAATATAACAGTTAGATTTGGAATTATGTCCAAATCAATTTCAAAAAAGGTCGTTGTAAATGCATTTCGGTGACTGTTATTGGAAACCGACTGTAAGGACTTAATAAAATTATTAAAAATATGGAAAAATTATGTAAAATCATAATAAATGATTTGGAAAAATTTTGGATGAAAAATTAAAAGTTTGAAAAGATAAAAATATATTTTTATCGAAAGGAACTAGTTATTAACTAGAATAATAATTCAATGTTTTAAATTAATAAATTGGATTTGTAAATGGTTTTAACATAACCAGAATTTTCCAATGCATGAATTGGAATGGATTTGAAAAGAAATAATCTTTAGAATATTTCAATATTGGATTCCGTGATTATACAGATATTGTTGAGGAATTTGGAAGATATATAAATATCGTTATTCCAAATACGATGTTGGTTGATTTTTGAATTTGATATTGAATATAAGCCGGTATAATTTCTACTCAGAGCCTTTTTTTAATGCCAAATTTGATTTCGGGTTTGTCGTGAATGGTGTCTTAAATAACACTGTTCATAAACCCCGTACGAAAAGAATATATCTTTTAATTAAGATTATTAGAGTTTCCAATTATCTTTAGTAATTGGAATAAAATGAAATGCGAATTGGGTTTATTGTGAACTGTGTTTTTAACGACATTCGTTCTTTAATCCGATTAATAGTGAAAATATGATTTTGGATTTATAAATCCTTTTATTAAGATTTAGATGGAAAATTTCCAAAGTAAAGTTTTCCAATTTAATTTAAAGAAATTGGAATTGAATGGAATTCGATTTGGTAATAATTGAGATGAGCTTTAGTGAATAAAGACCATTACTATATATGGAATTTAAAAGGCCTTGCCGCTATTCCATTTACATTATTAGTCTGACAACGGAATTTATATCGATTATGTACTGTTATGATTTCCGTGTAGATTCCATTTTCATGGAAGATGATTTTGGGTTTATCATGAACAATGTTTTAAATAACATTTGTTCTTTAACCCAGTTAAAGACAGGATTTATTTCCTAAATATGTGTAATAATTAAATAATGATTTTTGAGATTAAAACTAAACTAGAGATTAAAGAATCTTTAATTATATTGAAATGAGAATGAGATAATTAAATTTATCGAATTCTTGAAATGATTGAGAATGGAGTATCACCAGTTTTACTCCAGATAGTTAAATCTTTAATTAGATTTGAACCTGAAATGGTAATTAAATTTACCGATAACATCATAGGTGTTAGATATGGAGTGCTACCAGTTTTGCTCTATGGGATGAATAGGTAGGGATTGGAAAATAATAAACTATTATTGCGGTAAGGTTCGATAATCCCTACTAGTTAATAAAATTTTTTGAAACTTGTAGTCAAAGGAAGATTAAAGAATAAATTTAAAAGAATTTATCTTTGATAAAATTAATGGGAACCTTTCCCTAATAATGTGAATATTTTATTAAAAGAATATTTTGAATTGAAATGAGGCATATGATGTGTTTTTATAGCACCTGATTATTGATTATAAAATACGTAAGTATACTCGGAAAGACCGGTTTAACCAATTCTGAATAATTACTACGACGATTAAAAATCAAAGATGAAGACGGTGGTTGAAGACCGGAGTTCTTCACATCGTTCGGATGATTACTGATGTCTTGATTGGGTTGTACACCCAAGACAAGGTAATAAGTGGTGATTGTCTAGACATACTTGGAGATCGACGGATATGTGTGGACCTCTCTCCTGTATTAGACATATGGGACGAGGAATAAGGTGCCTCCGAATTCGTTCAGACCCAGAACAAACTTCTAAATGGATGTGTGTCTGACATTGGATTTTATTATATGTTGATTGATTTCTATTAAATATATATCTGTCTGGTGGCGGAGAATTTATTCTCTTATTTAACACCCTTCTCTGAGATGTACGAGCTCAGAGGTTATATATTGATGACATCAGTCACTTGGCGTGAATTGTCAGTGTGGCATGCCAAGATGCAAATAATCAAGGCTTTTGTTAAAAAGCAGAGCCTTATGGTTGATGATCAAAGCACAACTTTATATAGTATAGCTTTGTGTATAGCGTTGATTCGCGAGCCTAACACCACGGTATGAACCAGAAACGGGAGAAGGATTCAGGGAGAACATGCGTTTCTATCTATCTAGAAGTGGTGTCATGGTATGGAGCCCATACATTTTTACTTCTGTGGATGATGGAATGAGGCGGCTCAGATTTTAGTCCCTAGTGGCTCTAAATTTACACCCCATAGGACGGGGAAACGTATTGTTCAGAAGTTATAATCCTCTAACGTAAGTGTGGACCGGCCCTGTGGCTCCTAGGTGCATTTGCGGCTGTATCTTGAGGTTCGGGCTAGAGAGTTTCGAATTCGGTAAGGATGATCCCTTGCCTTGGTTCATAAATGGAAATCCAACTTCCAATACGACATCGCGTGATTTTGATTGTAGAACTAGTATGGCGACATGATATATGGTACTCATGTCATATATGATTGATACATTTATATTTGAAGTAGACTTCTTCACTAATAATAATAAAAAAAGATTAAATTTCGCGTATCAAGCATTATCTGTCTATTATAAGGTAAAACTATATCCACTGGATTGCGTTTCATTGTGTGATGGGACCTGAGTCTTATAATAGCTTCATTTTCTTGAATTAGCATTGTGTTGTTTGTTTTATGCACTGGCATTCTTGGGGGTAAACCCGTTCCATATTATACGGTGTGGTCCCTTGATTTACATTACTTTAAAAACCAAGTTAAAAACTGTTTTATTTCTCACACCAGTCCCATGACTGACCTGGAGTTTATTGTTTTAACCTAAACTCTGGGTGCCCATGTTTTCCACACCGGCAGCTAGTAGTTTTGGTTTTGCAGATATTATTTTCACAGGATCCTAGTTTACAGCTGGAGCTATATTTGGAACGCTTTGTATCCGTGTATTTTTAACAGTTGTATTATGTATTATTTTTCCTCTGCTATGTAATTTTAAATCTCTAATATTGTATTTCCAATGTTTAATATTTATTCATGCTCTGGGATATTCTTGTACTCTGACATATTTGTTGTAATAACAATGAAATGTTCTATTGTTTGTGTTCTGATTTGTCGTGTTCTCAACTCAATCTGAGCTTTCTCTAAAGGGGAAGTTTGGGTCATTTCAGTTTGGTATCAAGGCTTTGGTTCACAGAGCTCGAGAACAAGATACACTAGAACCGAACGAAAGAATTCATCAGAGACTGGATTAGTAATATCCAATAAGAATAACTCATTAAAGATAGGATCAGTAGCATCCTAGAATGAGTTCGAAGAGTATGATTTATAAAAAATAGAAAGAATTTAGTTTTGAAAATTTTATCTTATTATACGTATTTGACTATTTTATTTTATATTAAATTTGGACAATCAAGTATATGAAGATTTTGCATATACGCCTAGCTAGCATGTATACGAAGTCTCAGATATACTAGATAGATATAGAAACACACTCTAGTCGCCAGGAGATGATTCTGGAGATGACCGGGCATCATCAGTATTCATGTTCGAGTTTCGAAAGTGGGATATATATATATATATTTCCAAATGACGGGTGTGAGAACCAAAACTTAGTTAGAGTTTATTGCTACGAATTGCACTAAAAATATGATTTTTGAATATATGTACAAAAGTTATATGATTGAAAATTTAATTCAACTAATTGATTGTTGGTTGTGTTGTGCGATTATTAGTTAACTAATAAAAATATCAGAATGATAATTAATTTAACCAATATGAAAATGAAAGGTAAAATTAGCCAAATTGAATCAAATATTAAACTGAATTGGAAATCTATTGAAATTGCATACATATACATGTATATGTGTAAACAGGTCATAGCAGGGAAGGTAAGAAGAGGAATAAAATTGTTTGCCCAACAAATAGGTACATATTCACTGTATTTCATGGGTTTTGATGATTTTATGAGTCGATTGGCTAGCCGCTTGGCATTTTCTTTTGGATTGATGAGGGCCCTATGAGGCTAGTTGTGGTTTCAAATATCAGCCCGTACAGAGGAGGTTATACCAAAAAAATTCGAAAATTTAGGGTGTTAGCGGAATTTTTGAAGAATTAGAAAATTCTTAGAAACTGAAAAGTTTAAGAATGGAAGCCAGAATGAAAGTTGAGTTAGTTAGTTAAACAACTTTCATCTCCATTCTTTTTCAAGGATGAAAAGATTTTAAATGGGGGAGATTGTAAAAACCTAGATTTTCAGAACCATTTTAAAAAAATTATTTTAGCAATTTTAATGGATTTTGAATATTTAAAAGGATTTATTTTAAATAATAATGATCTAAAATTTATTTAAACTGGAGTTAGAACTAATAAATTTATTTTAATTATAAAACAAGCCTGAAATGGCGCGGTAGTTTGAAAATTCGATTTTTAAACTTCAAATGAATGTACAGAATTCAAAATAAATCAAAATTGGACGAAACTAGGAATATTTGAATATGTTTAATAATATCTTTCTAACGAATGTGAAAAACTGAGTTTTCTTAATATAAATTGAAAGTTATGTCCAGTTTAAAATTTAAAATATTCGCTATGGAATTTATATATATATTTTAATATAATATATAGCCCTTAAAAATTGCCGCTTTGCAAACGACCTCCTTTTTCGATGAAACCAGTTTTTTGAATCCGGAATGTCAAGTTATAGCTAGATTCCAATTTCCATAATTTTTGGATTTAATATGCGAGCGTGGTAAATTAAAATGTGTTTTATCAAGTTTAGTCGAATTGGATCGACCAGAAAATGACCATTTTTCAAACGGTCTCCAAATTCGATGAAATTAATTTTGTCAGGACTGTATCATCAAAACATAGCTAGATTTATTTTTCGGGAATTTTTGAGTCAGGATGTGGTCCCGGTAAATTAAAATGTACGTTTAAATTAAATATACATTGATTTATATTTTAATTTAAAGAAAAACTGATCGAAACAGTAGAATGGACTTATGAAACATATACCATTGTGTTCGGAATGGGGTATTTAGTTAGGGCGACAGTCGTTGGGATTCTTTTGGAGTTCGATGGTTAAACAAGTAAAAACCAGAATAAAATAATATTAAAATATAATATATATATATATATGATTTTTGAGCCCTAACCCTAACAGTTCTGAAACCCGTCGCCAACAATAAATTAGTGGCCATAATCGCTCGCGATTTCCACCATTAATCTGTCTCTAATCACGAATCATTTTGGAAAGCTTATATTACGAAAACAGAAGATAAATCCGTTCTCTTTAATTTCATGTGGGTAAGATCGATTATCGTCAAATAAATCATGAGATTTTGCTGCTCAAAGTACAGCCGTTTGAGGACAATTTCCGGCAGATGGGGCCCGTCGGGTTGACCGCCCTCCTTAGCAGTGCTAGGTGACGCCAAACCACCTTCGGTGGGCACCCCGGTTGGATCTCCGACCAACTCTGGAGTGGGGCGCAAGTGAAGTTAAACGATGAAGGATGGGTTCGAACTGTTCTATAGGCTAACAAGGAAGATGATTATAAAGCAGTGTTTTCCTTAAGCGTGATTAATGAGGTTAATTTTTAATTAGTTATTAATTATATAATTATGTAATTAAAGTTTAGAAAAGATTAAAAAAATATGGTTTTTATATAGAAAAACATTATTAAAAAAAATGTTGTTTTAAAAATATAAAGAACATTGTTTTAAAAATATAAAGAACATTGTTTTTAAAAAATATAAAGAACATTGTTTTTTTGAAATAAAAAGAGCATTCTTTTTGAAATAAAAAGAGCATAGTTTTTTAAATAAAATTAGCATTGTTTGCAAAATAAAATTAGCATTGTTTGCAAAATAAAAAGAGCATTCTTTGTAAAATAAAATTTGCATTGTTTTTAAAATAAAAGTTGCATTGTTTTTAAAATATAATTTTCATTGTTTTTAAAAATAAAATTAGCATTGTTTTTAAAATAGAAATAGCAATATAAAAACATGATTCTTATATATACTTAACATAAATAAAAATATGATTTCTATTATAAAGATAGCGATATAAAAATGTGATTTTTATCTATATAGCATAGCTATAAAAATGTGATATTTAAATGTAAATAGCATCATTAAAAAATATGATTTTTAATATATATATACTGCATGCATCAGTTAAAGACAGATGGAGTGGAAACCAAAGGTGAGAACTCCTCACTAAAAGTTCTATACAGTTATTTATTTATTTTCATAACTGGAAAATATATAGATATGCCAGTGTAGATTTTTTTCAGTTTAATCATTATAAACTGTATGCGGTACCTGTTAGATCGCCTCCTTCGTCCATTGTAACACCCCGCGAATTCTACAACTGTGAAATTCATAAATTAAAGTATAATTAATTCTAATCAAAGAACTAAGGGAAACGGGATACGCCATTGCGTTCGTCTCGGAAAAATACGCGAAATAGAGTCCGAGTTTTCGAAAAATGGAGTCCGTATGAAGAAGATATGGCCTTCGGAAGTTTCTGAATTAAATTTAAAATTCAAACAGAATAAAACAGTTTAAAATTAAAAGTGGGGCCCAATGGGCCAGGGCGGAAGAACACCCGCCTCACGCACCCAGGTCGACTGGGCTGTCGACCTGGTCTAACCAGGTCGACAGGGCTGTCGACAGGCATGTCGACCTGGTCCAGAGCCAGGTCGAACCCAGTCTAACCTGGCTGGCCTATTCTATGTTGGTCGATTTTCTGTGGTCTGCTTTGTCATTAGGGCTAGGTGGCAGGCTCTAATTGGTCTCTCCTTAGGATGAATGGCTACGATTAATCCAGGCAACATCAATGGTCCTAATCAGTTCATTACCCCTATAAAAATGACCCTAGACTAAACCCTAATCTATTCATTCAAAAATAAGAACAAAGCCGCCATGTTGCTGAGGAACAACTAGGGGTAGCCACCAATTGGAGAGAGGATTAGGAGGCAAATTCTAAGGCATAAAGCAACTCAATCAAATCAAACAGCATCTTCAAATCCCTAAATTGGAGAATTCGCCACACCATTGTAAGTAGAGTATTACTTTGGTATGAACAAATAACTGTGTTGATTTGTATACTTGATTGTGGGGATAAATAATTCATAATTTGTGCGTTACTATGATTCTTATCGATTTGGAATATTGTATACGTTTGGATATTCTCGAATTATGTTATTCATTATAAAGAACTACATGCGGTAGTTCTATGCAAGTATACGTTTGGAATATTTCGCAAATTATGTAATCCATGTTGAAGCTACATGTATGTAGTTGATTAATTGAAATTCATGCAAGTTTGGGGTTTTGCTACTATGCCATCATAATGTGTATTTTTATACAAACATCATTTTTGTGAAGTAATTGGAATAAGTTTGGATTATCATAATCCATATGAAATTATGTTGAAAATTTGGCATCATGTATTAAGCCATGCTTTTGTACTAGAAAACCTATTTGCAAACTTATGAATATGGCTAGGCTATGATTGATATTTGGCATAATTGAAATCCATGTTAAGTCTATATTGTTTACAAGAATTATATGATGACATATGTGGTACATAGCTAGGTTAGATTCAAAAATCCCTTTTGCAAGTTTGCATGACTAAAGTAAAAATCATGATTTCATGTTAGAAATATTTATGCCATGGTTAGGTGGACAAATTTAACTATACTTTTGTATTAGTCACAAAAGTAGACACCTTTGTAAACATGTAGTAGTCTTATGAACATGATTTGCTTATGTTTGACATAATGCCTAAATAAAAATATAGGTTCATGTTGTAGTTATGACTATGTGTCAATAATGATATCCAATTTAGATTCTTATCTCAACTACAAGTTTACATGATTTGATTCATGTCACCTATGCTTTATGACCAAAGTATATGTCACTACTGTGCAAGTACACCAGTTTCTATTTTTTATTTCCAACGTCATATTGCAAGTTCATGCGTTCACATTCCCCTCTTTGTGTATGTAATCACGTTTTAAGCCACCCCTTTTTGCATGGCTAAGTTGGGCTTTAAAAGGCTAAGCCCAATATATATAATAAACGGACGTGTAAAACGGGGGAAAATAACGTTGGGTTAAAATTACTAATGAATGAAAATATAAAATAGAAGGGCCCAAATTCAAGTATGGGTTGGGCCCATGATTGGTGTAACCTTTACACCATTAACTTAATAATGGGCCGCAAATATTTACATATAAGAAAATAAAGAAGAAAGACAAAATATGTAAATGTAGAATATACGATGTGTTTAACCCGAGGTTGGATTGAGTTGTGATGTAAACCTGCCCGGAACCGCCCGGCTGTCCAGTAGTCACAACAATACCTATCCAATGTGGGAGGTTAAACATGGAGCCCAATAAGGACCCGAGGTTAGACTGAGTTGTGGCGTAAGACTGCCCGGAACCAACCGGCAACAGGTAGCCGCAACAATACCTGTCTAATGTGAGAGGTCAGGGCCTTAATAAGACAATTAAGGCTGAGTCAGGATTGTTAGGATTAAGTGAACTAAAGACTTAATCAAAATGGAACATGCTAAACTAAACGGACTGGTGGGGGTTAGGTTAGTAAACACTTAACCAACTTAGCATGTTGGCTAGAGATAGAAAACCTAGTAACGGGGGACCCTTTTCAGCAGTAACCCTAGAAGGTGTATCAGGATACCCTGAAACTAGGCAGGGTGGGGCACGATTACTGGGCTGATTGTAAGAGGTCAAATCGACGGCGGTGGTGTAGCAGTGTAGGTTCTAACGGGGTGCGGGCGTGCACACACTCCGGCGCAGAAAAATAAGGCACTGGACACCAGTAGCATACCTGTGCACTCTAGGATTGTGTCGGGCCGCCACCATAGGACTTGATACACCCCATGGTGGGACCAGCATAGGTAACTACAACATCGGGGGGGCCGTAAGACACATGTAACTATGCGAGTAGGAGCCGATCATCATAGAATGGATCACTTCACCCTGATTTTTGGGGTGCCAGTTGGATACTAGTTTATATGGGTTCAGAGATTAACATGGGGTACGATAGTATATTCGACCCTAGGTAACTTAACCAAGTTATAGTGCTTTTCCACTTCTTGTTTATACTTATCATACCCAGTTCTTTATTCATAGACAAAATAGTACTAGACTCACTCAGGCTTTATGTCTGACTCTACTTTTCTTTCGTCTTCTTTTCTTCCGTTTCCCCCCCCCCCCAGGTCCACAGGGAGGGAACACAGCAGCTTGACCAGCCTTAACATCCAGCTTGAAGAAGAGAAATGTATTGCTTGGTCCTGTTCGTCTTGAACTATGGCTTTGGACAAACTCTATGGGGCTTTTGCAGTTTACCTATGTTTTATTTATGCTTCTTTAAATAATGTAATCAAGACAGATTATGAAAGTGTTATGTTATGTTTTGGAAAAGATGTAAGACAATTATGGTGATGTTGTTGTAGCACGTATTTGCTTTTATGAAATAAAAGTTTTGTTGATTTTCCGCTGTTTACAAATATGTGTTCTTATATCTGTCTTGTATATCTGTGACTTATACTTATAAACCTCCACCAAAATTAGGGCATTCCCTTTGAGAGTGACCCTAACGGAGGTGGGGTGTTTCACTTGGTATCAGAGCATAGGTTTACCAGATAAGATAAAAAGTTTTGAAAATTTATTTTCAAAAAAAGAAATTTAAAGAAGCATTTTTAAAAGAAAAATATTATTTTATTTTAAAAAGGCAAAGTCCACTCCCCAAAGCCATAGGTATTATCTCTTATCCTTCGTTTTGAATCTATCCTTTTTGTTTCAGCATGTCCGAAGATCTTAACTTGCCAGAAGGGGTGCCCATACCTGGTTGGTTTAGGCGGTTCTTAGAAGCAAGAGCCACTCAGCCAGGTCCTACCGTTCCTCCTCCCCCAGCTGCAGGAAATCATCCAGCTGCAGCGGCACCTTTTCCTCCACCTCCTCCTCCGGGAAACACGTTTGCTAAGATATGTAAAGATTTTAAAGCTATGGGAGGAAAGGATTTCCATGGAACTGAGTCCTTCGTGGCAGCTAGGAATTGGATGAAAGAAACTGAGGACCTATTCATCATCTTTGAGGTAGAGGATAGACAAAAAGTACAATTAGCAGTATGGCTATTGAAGGGCGAGGCTTCCTACTGGTGGGAAGTCACTAATGCTGAAAGACCAGTGGAGACATGGGAGGACTTTAGGGCAAGGTTTGAAACTAAATTTCTCTCAGATGCAGAAAGAAGTTTGCAGTTGGAAAAATTCTTATTTCTTAAACAAGGGGACAAGACAGTCAGAGAATATGTGAATCAGTTCAATGAGCTGGCTAGGTTTGGGCTTGACCTAGTCAACACCCCGCACAAGAAGGCTCTCCGTTTCGTCAAAGGGTTGAATGAGCCATTACACAGTTTGGCCATGACCCATATACCCATGGGAGCCACGTATGAAAGATTGGTGCAAATGGCATTGCTGAATGAAGAGGATAAGGGCAAGAAGGAGACAAAGGCAGAAAGCTCTCAAGGGAAGAAAGAGGGTTTGCAACCTAAAAAGACAGACTTTAAGAAAGGCGGGAAAGGCAACAAAGAGAAGAGGAAGTGTAATTTCTGTGGCAAAGTGGGGCACTTAGTAAAGGACTGCCGGAAAAAGAAGGCCAAGGAGAATGGTGGGTGCTTTTCTTGTGGTGAGACAGGCCACAGGGCTAAGGACTGCCCAAAGAAACGAGGACAGGGGCAGAGGGCTGGATCCACCCCAGGGGCACAGGTTCATGTGCTGGAAGCGCCACCTCTGCAACAGCGAGGTATAAATACTTCTGTAGAAAGTGTAGTTTATCTTTATGATCACCCCGTTCGCACTTTATTTGATTCTGGCGCATCACACTCCTTTATCTCGTCTGCTTTAGTAGAATCTCTGCACCTAAAAACTAGTATGGTAGAGGACCCCTTAATTGTTTCAAACCCAATTGGGGGCCCAGCTCATTTGTCTATGATCTGTGTGGGATTGAAAATTTCTATTCTAAGTGTAGAATTTCAATGTAGTGCCTTTGTTTTGGGCTTTTCGGGTTATGGTTTGATTTTGGGTATGGATTGGCTATCCAGTAATGGGGCCATCCTTGATTGTGAGAAAAGGGTTGTTAGGCTCCTAACCCAGCTCGGTAATACTTTGGAAATTTCTTGTAATCCCTCGTATGCGGTTATGCTTAGTTATCTTGAATCGCTAGATGCCTCTGTTGAAAATTTGCAATCAGTTAAAGTGGTCCGGGAATATCCGGATGTCTTCGAAGAGGTGAAGGGCTTGCCTCCGAAGCGGGAAATAGACTTCCGCATATATCTTGTAGATAATGCAAAGCCCGTTGCGTTACCCGTTAGACACATGGCTCCACGGGAAAGGAAAGAGCTCAGTAAACAGATTAAAGAGCTTCTAGAAAAGGGGTTCATTAGGAGGAGTATTTCAGAATGGGGCGCTCCAGTGGTGTTCGCTACAAAGGCGGATGGTTCACTCCGTCTATTTGTTGATTATAGGGAGCTCAACAAGCTAACGAAAAAGAATAGGCACCCTCTCCCTAGAATTGACGATTTATTTGACCAGCTTGTAGGAGCGTCTGTTTTCTCCCAGCTCGATTTAGCAACTGGTTTTCATCAGCTAAGGGTGGCTGAAGATAGCATCGATAAAACGGCGTTCAGAACCCCAGACGGCTTCTTTGAATGGCTTGTCATGCCTTTCGGCTTAACAAATGCACCTGCTTACTTCGTGGACCTGATGAGTAGGGTATTTAGAGATTTCCTCAACAAATTCGTAGTGGTCTTCGTAGATGATATCCTTATCTTCTCAAAGAGTGAAGAGGAACATGCTCAGCACTTAAGGGCAATCATGGAAACTTTGCGAGCCCATCAACTAAAAGCCAAATTCTACAAATGCCACTTTTGGAGAAAAGAGGTGAGGTTCCTTGGGCACATAGTATCCAAACAAGGGTTAGCAGTGGACCCTGCTAAGGTAGTGGCGGTACAGGATTGGAAGACACCAAGGAATGCAACTGAGGTCCGAAGCTTTCTAGGACTAGCGGGTTTCTATCGAAAGTTCATAAAGGATTTTGCGAAAATCTCAGCTCCGCTCACGAAATTGACTAAGAAGAATCTAGTGTTCAATTGGGATTTGGATTGCGAGTTTTCTTTCCAACGACTGAAAAGGGCTCTTACAACAGCCCCAGTTTTGACGCTGCCAGATGGGAGCAAGATGTTCACTGTCTATACGGATGCATGTGGGACAGGGCTAGGCGCCGTCTTAATGCAAGAAGGAAGGGTAGTAGCTTATGGCGGAAGGCAGTTGAAAGCGCACGAAAAGAACTACCCAACCCACGATCTTGAGTTAGCCGCCATCGTCTTTGCACTCAAGTCTTGGCGACACTATCTCCTAGGTGAGAAGTTCGAACTTTACACTGACTATAAATCGTTGAAATATCTTTTCTCGCAGAAGGATCTTAACTTGAGGCAACAAAGATGGATGGAGTTTCTTGCCTCGTACGATTTCGAAATCTCCTATACTCCGGGCAAAGGCAACGTAGTGGCAGATGCGTTGAGCCGAAAGAAATTGACCCTAAGCCCGTTGTTTGTTGAAAGACAAAGCCTAGAGTTCATAGCCAGCTTCGACTTTAGGCCTTCCTCCGATTTCATACCAGGCTTGCTAGCATCTCTCGAAGTGCGCCCAACTTTAGTGGATTCAGTAGGGACAGCACAACGCGAAGACCCTCAGCTTGTGGAAATAATTGATAGGCTAATTAGGGGTGAGACTTCAAGTCACCTCAACAGATACTCCATCGACGATAAGGGTTTGCTAAGGCGAGACGGAAGACTATGCGTCCCACAGACAAAAGATTTGATAAAGAAGGTTCTCGAGGAAGCACATCACTCTAAGATGACGATACACCCAGGCGGAGATAAAATGTACAAAGATATAAAAAGGACTTTCTTCTGGAACGGCATGAAAAAGGACGTGGCAGAATTCGTTTCTAAGTGTATGGTGTGCCAACAGGT
>JASFAX010002868.1:0-44429 GCA_030737875.1 Allium sativum
GGCTCCCTAACGTAGATACCCGTGCTGGTCCCACAGTGGGGTGTATCATTCCCCAAAGTGGCAACCCGATACCAACACTGATGCACGGCTTATACCTACACGATGCAACAACGTCTTACCTACTAGCCCGGGCCCACACACGCATATGAAACCCGTTGGACTTGCGTTGCCATCGCTAACCCGTTTTGGCCTCTTATAGTCAAGCCCAGTACGTGTGTCCCGTCCTCGACATGGGTCGATCCCAATAAGATACATATGGGTTACTGGTTGAAATGGGCCCCCACACGCTACCCACCTAAGCTTGTCCCCTTTTCTAGTGTATCCCACTTAACCCTTTAATCATGTTTAATTACATGTTTCCACTTGGTTAAGTATTCTAATTGTATTTTCTATTGCCACCCAAGGCAACCCACTAGATTTCCACATGCCACCCAAGGCACTTACTTGATTTCCACATGCCACCCAAGGCACCCACTTAACCCCTCATGCCCCACTACATGCTTATCTGGTTAAGTGTTTCTTAATTAATTAAGAACGTAACCTTTGTAAAGACCTCTCACATTAGACTATCTTTTATGGAAGCTGGATTTGCCGGTTGGGTCCGGGAAGCCTTACGCCATAACAGAGTCTAACCTCGTGTCTTTACACTTGTCACATATTTAGTTCATGCCTAAGACCTCTCACATTGGGCCAACCATTTGTAGCCGCTGGATTTGCCGGTCGGTTCCGGGCAGTCTTATGCTACAAAAGGGTCCAACCTCGTGTCTTAGTCGATTAATTACACCTAATTAATCACCCCCATATTTTGAATTAATTTTCCCTAATTAATTCCAATTTAATGATGTACATAATTGACTCAATTATGTCCATCCACTCATGGTATGCAACATCATACCAATTTCACCACAATTTTGTTAACATGAATATTAACCCCATCGTCCCCCACGTAATACGCTAACATGACATACTTAAAAGGGAAGATTCATCACAAATACAATGGGTTCAACTTAGCATAACATTAGCATCACATGGGTTTTAAAGGTGTCAACTTGCATATATGACCATAGCATCAAACCCAACTAGCATAAATAATCAACCCAAACTTGCATGAATCACATATGTCATAAAGAGGGTAACTTGCATAAGTTACTTATGTCATACAAAGGGGTAAACTTGCATATGTATGTATGACATACAAAGGGGTTAACTTGCATATGTATGCATACCATACAAAGGTGTAAACTTGCACATGTTACTTGCATATAATCAAACACCAAACTTGCATAACATGTCATATATGAACTTGCATATAATCAAACACCAAACTTGCATAACATGTCATATATGAACTTGCATATAATCAAACACCAAACTTGCATAACATGTCATATATGAACTTGCATATAATCAAACACCAAACTTGCATAACATGGTGTCATAATGGATCAATGTTTATCATAGTGATTTGCATAACTAGCATCATGAACACATAGCATAGATTACACCCAACTTGCATAACTAGCTTCATGGGCACATAACCTCAAACTTGCATAACTTGCATCATGAACATATAGCATACAACTTGCATAACTAGCATCATGAACATATAGCATAAAACTTTCATATCTAACATCATGAACACATAGCATATGATAACATAACTTGCATTGATCCACATACATAACTATAACCTCATTATATCCTATCATAATTAGTTTAGTAATTGCTTGATAAAGGCATAGAAACTCACAACTTGTTGATTAGCACTCCTATGAAGAAGATTTAGTTGCTAGAGTTGATTAGAAGTTGATTTGAGAAGCTATCTTCCTCTTTAATTTGTTGGTGGCTCCTTCTAGTTGCATTTTGACGGCATGACGACGTTGTTTCTATTTTTAGTATGAATTAGGGTAGTCTTAGGGTGTATTTATAGATTTAGGATGTAGTTTAGGCCCTTAGATAAGCCCTAGATTAGGTTAGAGCCGTCAGATTTCGTCACAAGCCCCAAAACACAACCCAACAGCCAAAACAGTGCACCCAGCCAAACTGGCTGAGCCACCTGTGTCGACAGGGGTGTCGACACTACTGTCGACACCCCCCCCCCCTATGTGTCGACTCCCCAGTCGACACGGGGGTCGACCTGGTGCTGGCGGGAATTTTTCCGCCTAGCCCCCCTTCTGCATTTGAAATCTGTTTTTCGAAATTTTAATTTTCTAAAAACTTCTTCGGGCCTTAACTGGGTCATACGGACTCCGATTTTCGAAAACTCGGACTCTATTTCACGTATTTTTCCGAGATGAACGCAATGGCATATCCCGTTTCCCCTGATTCAAATCTTAAAATTTAATTCTGCCCTGATTTATATTATTAAAAGTTATTCAACATACGGGGTGTTACATTCTCCCCTACTTAAAGGATTTCGTCCCCGAAATCTCTAAGTCAAGAAGAATGTATCCTACCAACCAACCAAACAACCATCTACTAAACGATCAAACACTGGCATCCATTGTCCTTAAAGTTTCTAATGCTGTATGAACATATGCAAAAAGTGTGTGTATATGTTCCCTGTCTAATGCAAAATCAGGCGGTCTACTGATTCAGTTGACCTCCTTAATGCAAACCATGATAGTGCCATGCATCCAATATGTATGCGAAAGAACCCTATCGACACATACTATTTCTACATGTGTGCACAACCATACACCAAAATGCATCATCCATATGATAACACAACCATTATACATCCATTAATATAGCTACCTACACACAATTATATGCAATATGCAATATGAAGTGACTGAGCCGATCTAGTGTCTAAAGTGTGTGTATATGCATCCACGAGCAACCACTAGCAAACACTTGCATCCACATGCATCCATCAATCATAACATGTCTCAAACACATGTTTCAACCATAGGTTTACCCTATCTAAAGGTCAAAGGTACTAATGAGAGGACATACTAAAGATAAGATAAGTACTAGACAAACGATAAAGGAGAAGTTAAAAGACATACCCTCAAAAAGAAATGGGTACAGTGAACGCATCTTCGCTTCTGTCTCCCAAGTAGCGTTGCTCTCATCATCTCCCCATTGCACTTGACTAGTTGAACTTCTCTGTTTCTCAACTTCCTAATCTCTGACCCAAGGATGCGGGTAGGAGCTCGTCGAATAGTCGCATCACGCTCTACCTCCACTTCTCTAAGCAAGCTCGGCTCTACCACCTCTGCGGTCTCATGTAGGCACTTCCTCAAATGTGACACATGGAATACGTCATGTACCCCACTAAGTATCTCGGGTAAATCCACTCTATATGCCATCTGTCCAATCCTTTCCTTAATAGGAAACGGTCCTACAAACCTTGGTGCTAACTTCCCAACGGACCCAAAGCGAACAACATTCCGTAATGGAGATACTTTGACAAAGACCATATCCCCAACATCAAACTCAAGATCCGTCCTCCTCTTATCCGCGTAAGATTTCTGCCTATCTTGCGCTGCTTTCATCCTTCTTCGAATCAAATCAATCTTTTCCGAAGTCTCTCTAACCATATCGGGCCCAAGCAAGATCTTATCCGTAGATTCCCACCAACATGTAGGTGATCGACAAGGCCTTCCATAAAGAGCTTCAAAAGGAGCCATACCAATACTAGACTGAAAGCTGTTATTATATGCGAACTCCACCAATGGAAGATGCTCTTCCCATGTACCTCCAAAATCTAAGATACATAGCCTCAAAAGGTCTTCTAGAACCCGATTCACCCTCTCGGTCTGGCCGTCCGTCTGAGGATGATATGCGGTGCTCAAACACAACTGAGTCCCTACTGCCTCTTGCAAACTCTTCCAAAACTCGCTAGTGAAGATAGGATCTCGATCGCTCACTATGCTAGAAGGTACACCATGCAATCGAACTATCTCTCGAAGGTAAACTGAAGCTAGCCATGGAGCAGTCCTCTTACTCTTCACGGGTATAAAATGGGCGCTCTTAGTAAGTCTGTCTACCACAACCCAAATTCCCATATTACCCTTCCTCGATCTCGGTAACCCATCGATAAAATCCATCGAGACGCTATCCCACTTCCATTGCGGAACTTCCAATGGGTGAAGCAACCCACCGGGTTTCTTTTTCTCCGCTTTCACTTGTTGGCATACCAAGCATCTAGCGACATACTCGGCCACATCTTTCTTCATACCGGCCCAAAAGAAAACTCGCTTCATGTCTTGGTACATCTTGTCCCCACCGGGATGAATGGTCATCTTTGAACGATGCGCATCATCAAGAATAGCCTTCCTCAAACCCTCGTCTTGCGGTACACAAAGTCTACCATCTCTACGCAAGCACCCCCTATCGTCTAGGGTGTACCTACTCAAATGGCTGGACGACTCCCCCCTTATGAGCCTCTCTACCAACTCAACCAACTGTGGGTCGTCCCACTGTGCCTCGGCAACCCGTCCCAAAAGAGTAGGTCTGACCTCTAAGGATGCTAGCAAACCGGGTATAAAGTCAACGGAAGGTCTGAAATCAAACATCGAGATAAATTCCAAGCTTCGTCGTTCAACGAACAATGGACTCAAAGACAACCTTTTACTGCTTAAGGCGTCCTCCACCACGTTACCCTTGCCAGGGGTATACGCTATCTCGAAATCATAGGATGCTAAGAACTCCATCCACCTTTGTTGCCTTAAGTTCAAATCCTTTTGAGAAAACAAGTACTTCAATGATTTGTGGTCAGTGAACAATTCGAACCTCTCGCCAAGAAGATAATGGCGCCAAGTCTTAAGCGCAAAAACAATAGCGGCCAACTCTAGATCATGTGTAGGGTAATTTTTCTCATGCGCTCTCAACTGCCTTCCACCATATGCTATTACCCTTCCTTCTTGCATTAAGACTGCGCCCAGTCCTGTCCCACAAGCATCGGTGTAAACAACAAATGGCTTACTCCCATCTGGCAACACTAAGACTGGAGCTGTGGTTAAAGCTCTCTTTAACCGTTGGAACGCATCATCACAATCTAAGTCCCATGTGAAGACTAGATTCTTCTTCGTCAAGCGAGTTAATGGGGCTGATATCTTCGCGAAGTCCTTGATAAACTTCCTATAGTAGCCAGCGAACCCCAAGAAACTCCTCACCTCGGTAGCATTCTTCGGAACCTTCCAATCTTGGATAGACACTACCTTCGCGAGATCTACAGCTATCCCTTCTTTGGAGACCACGTGCCCCAAAAACCGCACTTCCTTCCTCCAAAAGTGACATTTAGAGAATTTAGCCTTAAGGCTATGCACTCGAAGAGTCTCCAACACTTCCCTAAGATGTAGGGCATGCTGTTCTTCACTCTTAGAAAAGACTAAGATGTCATCCACAAAGACCACCACGAACTTATTAAGGTACTCCCTGAACACCCTACTCATCAAATCAACAAAGTATGCAGGGGCGTTCGTCAAACCAAATGGCATCACAAGCCACTCATAGAAACCATCTGGAGTCCTAAAGGCAGTCTTGTCTATGCTATCCTCAGCCACTCTCAACTGATGAAACCCCGTGGCTAAGTCCAACTGCGAAAACACTGAGGCGCCAACCAACTGATCAAAGAGATCGTCAATCCTCGGCAATGGGTGTCTATTCTTCTTTGTGAGCTTGTTGAGTTCTCTATAGTCTACACAAAGTCTAAGGGACCCATCCGCCTTCGTGGCAAAAACTACCGGAGCACCCCACTCCGATATACTTCGTCTTATGAACCCCTTCTCAAGCAACTCCCCTACTTGCTTATGGAGTTCCCTCCTCTCACGAGGAGCCATGTGGCGCACTGGTAAAGATACTGGCTTAGCATTGTCCACCAGATATATTCGGAAGTCTATCTCCCGCTTCGGAGGTAAGCCCTTCACCTCCTCAAACACATCCGAGTATTCCTGGACCACTCTAACAGATCGCAAACTCTCGACCGAAGCGTCAAGCGATTCAAGATAACTTAGCATAACAGAATCCATGGGATTACAAGAGATCTCGAGAGTGTTCCCCAAGCGGGTCATGAGCCTAACAACTCTCCTTTCGCAATCAAGAACGGCACCATTACTGGATAACCAGTCCATGCCCAAAATTAACCCATAGCCCGTGAAGCCCAAAACAAAAGCATCACATCTAAACTCAACGCTAAGTATAGAAATCTTCAAACCCAAACATATCATGGACAAATAAGTGGAGCCCCCAATTGGGTTTGAAACAACCAAGGGATCATCTACTAGACTGGTGTCTAAGTGCAGTTACTCAACTAATGATGATGAGATAAACGAATGCGATGCGCCAGAGTCAAACAAAGTACGGACAGGATGATCAAACAGAAAAACCAGACTTTCAACGGAAATAGTTCTACCTCTTTCCTGAATAGGTGGAACCGCGAGAGCCTGAACTTGCCCCCTTGCCTGACCTGGTGCCATAAGAGCATGCACCTATCCTCCTGAGGTAGATCCCGTCTTCTGCCCCTTCTTAGGGCAGTCCTTCACTATATGCCCTGCTTCGCCACAGTGGAAGCAGCCAGTCTTCTTCTTTTTCCGACAATCTTTGCTTAGGTGGCCTGGTGTCCCACAATTGAAGCACTTCTTCTTTCCCTTGCCACCGTTGCCTTTCCCACCCTTGTTTTGTTGTTGCTGTTGAGGTCTCTTCTGATCTCCTTTCTTCTCGGGTGCCTTATTAACATTGGGACCCTTCTCTTCCTCATGTATGAGTGCCATGTCTACTAGCTTCTCAAAGGTGGCCCCCATAGGGATGTGAGTCATAGCCAATCCATGCATCGGTTCATTCAAGCCTTTAACGAACCTCAAAGCCTTCTTCTCCGGTGTATTCACCATGTCTATGCCAAACCTTGCCAATTGATTAAACTTGTTGACATATTCCTTCACTGATAAGTTTCCTTGCTTTAGAGTCAAGAACCTTTCCATATACAGGTTTTCTTCCGCCCTTGAGAGAAATTTTTCCACAAACCTTTGCCTGAAATCCGCCCAAGAGTCAACAGGGCGCTCTCCATTAGTGACCTCCCACCAGAACGAGGCCTCTTCCTTCATTAACCAAGCAGCTAACTTGACTTTTTTTCCTTCTTCCATCTCAAAGATGTCTATCAACTCTTCCGTTTCCTTAAGCCAATCCCTATCTTCCACAAAAGTTTCTGATCCTTGAAAGGTTTCCCTCCCATAGCCTTAAATTCCTTGCAAGTCTTAGCAAAAGTATCCGCTCGAGGAGGAGGAGGGGGAGGAAGATCGGGTGCAACTGGTGGTGGAGGAACATCTGCTGGACCCGCAGCGGCGGCCCTAGCCTCCATCAATCTCCTATACCATACTGGTATCGCTACACCCTCCGGAAAGTTAAGATCTTCAGCCATGCTGAAACGAAAAAGGAAAGATTGAAAAAGGAGAATTCGAAAGATAAAGATATGGCTATTGGGGATTATGCTTTTCTTTCAAAAACTTTTCTCTTAAAAGACATGTTTTTGAAAATACTTCTTCCAAAAATGTTTTTAGAAAAATAGTTTTTCTAAAAGTTTTACCTGTTCTGGTAACCTTCGGCTCTGATACCACGTGTAACACCCCACACCCGCTAAGGTCACTCACTAAGGGAATGCCTTAGCTTCGGTGGAGTATTTTAAGTGAATATAGAACAGAAAAATTACAACAGGACAGATATAAATAATACTTGTTAATCTAGAACATCATTTCATTGCAGCAGAAGGTAAACATGTTTGGTTACAATAACAAAACCATAAAACAAGAGTCAAGTACTAAATATCCATCCTGATAAAAACATAAGTACATAATCCCACTACATAACTAATAGCCATAATAGAAAAGATAACCGAGCTTTACTTCAAGAGTCCAAACTCCAAGATAGATAAAGCAGTCTGAATCAAACTCCACTAGAACTAGGCCCAACCTGAGGACCTGAGGGGGGAAAAGGTAAAAACAACGGGGTCAGACATAAGTCTGAGTGAGCCCTATAACTTTAACAATACAATCATTAAAGTAATTAGGGTATGATATAAACTTGGTACGGTAATGACTGGGGATAAATGACTACACTAAGCAGCCAACTAGACATAGGATGAACTAAGATATCGGTAAAGACGCATCTACTCACCCAAGGGTAATTACTACACTGCACCACACCAGTCATTCCTAACTTAAAGGTTGATCCCACCCAAGGATTTAGAAAATTTAACTAGTAGTTTCGTGTACCCCTAGCTGACCACATAGGTGTCGTCTGACCCTATCTCCACTAGGTGTACCCACTACTCCCCAAGCGATCGGCTCCCTAACGTAGATACCCGTGCTGGTCCCACAGTGGGGTGTATCATTCCCCAAAGTGGCAACCCGATACCAACACTGATGCACGGCTTATACCTATACGATGCAACAACGTCTTACCTACCAGCCCGGGCCCACACACGCATATGAAACCCGTTGGACTTGCGTTGCCATCGCTAACCCGTTTTGGCCTCTTATAGTCAAGCCCAGTACGCGTGTCCCGTCCTCGACATGGGTCGAGCCCAATAAGATACATATGGGTTACTGGTTGAAATGGGCCCCCACAAGCTACCCACCTAAGCTTGTCCCCTTTTCTAGTGTATCCCACTTAACCCTTTAATCATGTTTAATTACATGTTTCCGCTTGGTTAAGTATTCTAATCGTATTTTCTATTGCCACCCAAGGCAACCCACTAGATTTCCACATGCCACCCAAGGCACTTACTTGATTTCCACATGCCACCCAAGGCACCCACTTAACCCCTCATGCCCCACTACATGCTTATCTGGTTAAGTGTTTCTTAATTAATTAAGAACGTAACCTTTGTAAAGACCTCTCACATTAGATTATCTTTTATGGCAGCTGGATTTGCCGGTCGGGTCCGGGCAGCCTTACGCCATAACAGAGTCTAACCTCGTGTCTTTACACTTGTCATGTATTTAGTCGATTAATTACACCTAATTAATCACCCCCATATTTTGAATTAATTTTCCCTAATTAATTCCAATTTAATGATGTACATAATTGACTCAATTATGTTCATCCACTCATGGTATGCAACATCATACCAATTTCACCACAATTTTGTTAACATGAATATTAACCCCATCGTTCCCCACGTAATACGCTAACATGACATACTTAAAAGGGAAGATTCATCACAAATACAATGGGTTCAACTTAGCATAACATTAGCATCACATGGGTTTTAAAGGTGTCAACTTGCATATATGACCATAGCATCAAACCCAACTAGCATAAATAATCAACCCAAACTTGCATGAATCACATATGTCATAAAGAGGGTAACTTGCATAAGTTACTTATGTCATACAAAGGGGTAAACTTGCATATGTATGTATGACATACAAAGGGGTTAACTTGCATATGTATGCATATCATACAAAGGTGTAAACTTGCACATGTTACTTGCATATAATCAAACACCAAACTTGCATAACATGTCATATATGAACTTGCATATAATCAAACACCAAACTTGCATAACATGTCATATATGAACTTGCATATAATCAAACACCAAACTTGCATAACATGTCATATATGAACTTGCATATAATCAAACACCAAATTTGCATAACATGGTGTCATAATGGATCAATGTTTATCATAGTGATTTGCATAACTAGCATCATGAACACATAGCATAGATTACACCCAACTTGCATAACTAGCTTCCTGGGCACATAGCCTCAAACTTGCATAACTTGCATCATGAACATATAGCATACAACTTGCATAACTAGCATCATGAACATATAGCATAAAACTTGCATATCTAACATCATGAACACATATCATATGATAACATAACTTGCATTGATCCACATACATAACCATAACCTCATTATATCCTATCATAATTAGTTTAGCAATTGCTTGCTAAAGGCATAGAAACTCACAACTTGTTGATTAGCACTGCTATGAAGAAGATTTAGTTGCTAGAGTTGATTAGAAGTTGATTTGAGAAGCTATCTTCCTCTTTAATTTGTTGGTGGCTCCTTCTAGTTGCATTTTGATGGCATGACGACGTTGTTTCTATTTTTAGTATGAATTAGGGTAGTCTTAGGGTGTATTTATAGATTTAGGATGTAGTTTAGGCCCTTAGATTAACCCTAGATTAGGTTAGAGCCGTCAGATTTCGTCACAAGCCCAAAAACACAGCCCAACAGCCAAAACAATGCACCCAGCCAAACTGGCCGAGCCACCTGTGTCGATAGGGGTGTTGACACTACTGTCGACACACCCCCCCTGTGTGTCAACTCCCCAGTCGACACGGGGGTCGACCTGGTGCTGGCGGGAATTTTCCCGCCTAGCCCCCCTTCTACATTTGAAATCTGTTTTTCGAAATTTGAATTTTCTGAAAACTTCTTCGGGCCTTAACTGGGTCATACGGACTCCGATTTTCGAAAACTCAGACTCTATTTCTCGTATTTTTCCGAGACGAACGCAATGGCATAGCCCGTTTCCCCTGATTCAAATCTTAAAATTTAATTCTGCCCTGATTTATATTATTACAAGTTATTCAACATATGGGGTGTTACAACAATGCACCACCCAGTGAGTGTATCTAGATCCTCACATGGACATACTGTCTATTGTACCCCGAGTCCCTTAATAGGGTTGCATCCAATACACGGGACTCGGTCGAGAGCTTTTCATATCTGTAAAGGTCCGCCTCATGAGGCCTACAATAGAGATATCCAAGTATGGTTTGCATTTTCACGGTTATGGGTGAGCGTTCGGTCGATTTGGTATGTTTCGAGGTTAAAATGTTCAACCAAATTGATACCACAATTTCTTCAAACCGAATTGAACTGAGCTAAATTAATTTCGGTTAATTCGGTTAGTAATCGATTTAACTAAACTTGAAGGACGAATTATTATTCAAATGATGAATTCACTCAAAATAAAACATAAATTCATGTTTGGAGAAATTTTATGTTGTAAATTTTATGTTTATAATAAAATTTAATCTATTTGTAACAAATGTCTTTGTATTATACCACTAAACTAATTATTTAAAGTACTACAACATGGTAAAAATAAATGTATAATTAGAAGTCCGGTTAAACCGATAACCAAAAATATATTTTACAAACCGATTTAGTTTTAAAACTGAGCCGATCGAAATGAACCGGCTTGGTCAGTTAAATCGGTTTGAACTGAATATTGTTCACCCCTATTCACGGTGGCGACGGCGCCACCCTGATCCCTCCCTCAACTAGTGAAAGACTACATCAAGAGCTAAGTGACGTGCCCATATCAAACAATCTAACATCCAAATTGGCGTATCACACAACCAACGTCTCGATAGTGAAAGATAGATGGTCTCTAGGTTTAGATCTAGTTTTTCCGCATCATACTAACTACCGATGATAGGTACCCAACTATTACTATTCTGTGTTGGTCCTAACCCACCACTCTCGAGGCAAACCGCCAAATCACCCAACGTCATCCGCCATATCCTTCTGACTACCAAACTACTTTTGCAGCCAAGATATACATGTATATTTTATTTGATTAATATGCAAAATGGTAAAAGAACTTTTATTTCACACTAATCTCTTTTTCCTTTCTTTTCTTGCACCTATGTTCTAAATAATTTTACTGTTTTGGAAATGTATATATTTTCCCAAAATCCAGCTAACTCAGTCCACTACTGACTTTTCCCTTTTTAATTTTTGAGTTAGATGCTAATTCCTTTTTTATTTAACATTTTCAGTTACTGTAAATTTTCCATATTACTGTCAAACTAATATGTTTTCCCAAATTGCTATCAAATAACATGTTTTTTGATTTATTGTCAAATTAGCATGTTTTCCAATTTACTGTCGAATTACCATGTTTTCCTATTTACTGTCAAATTTACATGTTTTCCAATTTACTGTCAAATTTACATGTTTCCAATTTACTGTCATATTAACACGTTTTCCAATTTACTGTCCAATAGCAATCTGAAATCTGTATGCATAACTATTATCACTACAGCAAAAACACCACAACTTTAGTTTTACAACTGTGGGAAAAGCACAGTTGTAATAAATGTTTTTTACAACAGTCAACTCCCTAAAGTTGTAATAAAAATATTTTTACAACTTTTCATTATTAAATAATTAATATTTAATAAGTAGTACTTTATTTTTAATAATTAACATCTAATAATTTTTTTTATAAATAATAATGATAAATAATTGAAATAATAATAACTAGTATCTAATAAAATAATTAATATTAGATGATAAATAATTAGATATTTAACAAAAATACTGTTTCTATAAAACCTTAATATAATCAAAATTTCAATTTCTTGACCGTTTGTACGCAGTATGGAAATGATTTTACATGAATTCAAGGCTTCTCTACGTACAGAAATTTTTGTTTCCCTCCTAGTAAATTTACCGACCTATTTTTTTTGATATGTTGGATTTCAGATCTACGGATCTACTAATAGATTTCCTAGGGTTTTGAACTTTGAAACATAGCGCAGCCGCTTTATCCACTCCACATCTATTCGTTTTTTTTTCTTCCTTTTTCTTCTTCATTTTCCAGGGTATTCATTCTTTCGATTTTTCCTCCCGCTTCACAGCATAATTCTATTCGAATCAGGGGCGGAGCATCTTCTGCAAATCCGCCTGATCCACCCGATAAAGCTTCTTACCTAGAAGTTGCACAAATCAGGATTGGAGAAAACCCTAAGCCGTCCTCCATTGATCGATTGCATGCCCAACAACGCAGTAAAACAACATCAGAGATAGAAGCAAAAGGTAACCAAGGCTCAAAAAGTTGTGACCTCCGAGATAGAAGCAGGGGTAAGCAATGATTTTCGTGTCATTCCTGGAATAGGAGAATTTGGTGACTCCTATTTTGGAACCGATGATAAATAGAAGGGTTCTTATCCATTTCGAAATTCTTTCTTATCCTTGTGAGCAAAGTTATAATTTATATCTTTGGTTATGTCTCCAGTTGTGCTATAATTAGTTGGATAAAATTGGAGTTCAAATTTTTTGATGCTAACAGCATATAATAGAAAAATATTTTTGCTGAAGTTATCTTTTCTGTTGAACTTTCTAACATTGGAAAAAACAGGCCTCATTTATTCGAAATAGATTATTTGGTTGTGCGATTTATGTTCTATATATTGTGCTTCAAGTCATTTTTTACGCGGTTTCAAAATCTAGCAGGGAGACGAACATGCATTAAGATGAAGTCATAGCAGATCTTATGCGATTTTTGATTGATATAAAAACATCCCCGTCAAATCAAGGGATTTTCTTAATGTAATGATGAACTAGAAAAATGGCTAGAGTTAGAAAAGAGAATCTATGAGAAGATTGGTTATTCTGGTCTTAGCCTCTTAATGAATCATTGTGCTTTTGTTTTTGCATTAGATTTTAAGAAAACAAAGGGTTGTTTAAGAAAAAAATTGGACGACATTGTTGATTAAGTAAAATGTATGTTACTTCAGTTTATTACCTTATTGGCTACTGCCATTGTTATTCCTTCTATTAAGATATTTTCAACAATGAAAATGCTTGCTGAAAGACCCCAAGTTACAGATTTCACACTGCTCGAATATTTTTGAGAACTATAGTATATTCCTTCTATGACTATTTGCTTTACGAACAGAAAATGAAAATTAAAGCGAGCTACAGTATATTTTCGAGAACTATAATATATTTAGAGCTCAAGTACTTATAATATTTCTCAGAATACAACACTTGAAGTTTTGTTAATATTCTTCTCATATAAATTATGCTTTTTCTTTTCCAGTGGAATTTTATTTTAGAGCTCCATCAACTAGTTTGTATTTAAGGTGGTGTTTTTTTTGGTGGAATTTGATTTTAGTGGATATGTTGCAGTTGCTGGTTTGATATATAATAAGGCGCGTTACATACTCAAAAAATAGAAAATGAGAGTGCAGTAGTTGAAATAGTTAGAGTCCTGGTTTGGCGGAGAATGCTGCACAGGTATGTATGTAGAGCTGTTGTTTCACTTCTATTATAACAAAGTTGTGTTTACTTAGTCGTGCTATTCACAACCTGACTTTGTATTGATTTTGGTATAACTGCAGTTGGATGTTGAAGTTGAATTTAGATTCCATAGAAGCTTCTTCACATTGTAATGTTTTTGCATAGAAGCTCAATGTTTAGACACAGCAGAAACAGCAGAGACTCCCATCTTAGGAAGTTTCAACTCCTCATCCAACTTCGAAGAAAAGTACATATCCACTATTTTATGTTTACAACAAGCTTAAGGTTATGTTTATATATATATATATATATATATATATATATATATATATATATATATATATATGCATGTTTTGTGATTGTGCAGGTGGTGTGTCTTGTGGTGGTGGGGATGTAGAGGAAGTGCAAAGATGAAGCAGGTCGATAGTTGAAGCAGAGTTTTTGGATGGTACTGATTTGTAATCAATATTTGTAATGAAGAATTAATATATTATTATGATGATGTATGATTCATTAGTTTTGTATTTTGAATATAAAGACGTTGTAACGTTTTTTGTATGAATGGATCCGTTGCTTTGAATTTATATCAATTTGTTTTTTGTTTATCCAGATTTTGTTGTATTTGCAAAATTTATTCAATTAAAGTTATAATAAAGTGTATTACAATTCGATAGAAATAGTTGTAAAAATCACAAAGCCACAACGGTGCATAAAAGTTGTAGTAGGTATTACTACAACGGTGCATAAAAGTTATAATAAATTTTATTACAACAGTGAAAAACAGTTGTAAAATAACAAAGCTACAATGGTGTTGCAACGGTTCAAAAAAGTTGTAAAAGATTTTTATCTATTACAACTTCTTAATACATGACAGGTGCATCAACGTTGTAAAAAGTATATTACAACGGTGTTCCACCGTTGTAAAATGATCAATTTGTTGTAGTGTATCAAATTTACCATTTCGGTATTACAATGATTCTTAACCGAAATAGAGAATTAATTACAATAACAATATTCTCAGCTTATTTTAAATAGTATTCAACATAATTACCACAAATTACAATTATTAACATGTTAAGAATTACGGGGAATGTAAACGGTAACCGTTACCCACAAGGTATAATTCTAAATTCACTCACCTGACATCTTTTCAATTCTTGAATCTGATTCAGATCTGTGATTCCGTGGTCTTTCTAACCAAATCTAGTATTAAAATAGGGTAAGTTTGTCTCAGGTCCATATTAGGTATGGAAATTCATGTCACGTCCCTTCCAAACTTTGGATATAAATCAGGTCCTTATTTTTCGAAAATTCATCAAAAAATAAAAAAAATCACGAAAATTCATAATCAAATTAAACACGTAAATATCATCATGCAAAAACCACCAAAAAAATGCATCAAAAACAAAAAAAAACACAAATCTCCAGTATATTGCATCAAACGATGCAATTGTTGCATACATTTCAACAACAATTGCAGTTATGCATCAAACTGCAGTATTATAGCTGAAATTTCAGCAATAGTACTGCAATAATTGCATCGTTTGATGTAGTAATTCATTCCCCGTCTGTTTTTTCAACCATACACCGTTTCTAAGCATTGTTGCTTACATTTCAGCAATTATAAGCAATAATTGCATACATACCAGCGCATATTAATAAGCCTTCATCTGTTTTAACACTGTTGCATACATTTCAGCAACTATACACAATAATTGCATACATTTCATCAACAGTTTGTAAGCCAAGCAAAATTGTTCATCTTTAATTGCATACATCTCAACAAGTATAACTAATAATTGTATACATGTATGCAATAATTCATTCAGATTTTCAATGTAAACTCTGGATGAATTGTTGCATATATGTATGCAATTATTGGTTATAGTTGCTGATTTTGCCGAATTTTGTTTTGTTTTTTCAGAATGCCTCTGCGAATGTTTCCAATTTTTTGAAACTTTTTTTATAGTGCAACACAATTTATTTTTTGAAAAACACGTAATATTGGAAAATTGGGACCCACTTTGAATGAAAAGTTTGGGGAGGAGGTCGTTTATACCAAACTTGGAAAGAGGGACGTGACAATAATTTTCACATTAAAATAACCACGAATTTACAAATCTGATACTAAAAGAAGAGGGAAAGAAAAAAAGAAACATTAAATAATTCAGATTCATAGGACTTACCTCACATTGATAAGAAATATGAACGTCTATGTTGTAGATTTACATTCTTTATCTTCAAATCTAGAATCACAATTTTCTAAAGCTAATATTCTAATTTCTGAAAGATTATAAGTAGAAAGAAAATGGCTGAGCCTTGAGGTCGTCTCGGAAAATATGAGTTGGAGGCTAGGCTTTGGTATACTATTTATAGGTGTACAGAAGATTTTGGTCTGTCCGATTAGATAAAATAAAATCTGAAGCATACAAGTGGAAAAATATTCCATTAAATGGCCTGGGCCATTAATGTTAATTTTTTCCTATATTAATTTCTTATTTAATGTTTATTGATAACGTTTCTTTTTGTTGCCAAATATCAATATGCATATTATTATCTTCCACTTATAACACATATCTAATATTTGAATTTCAAACCTATGCATACATATGTGTGTACAACCTTTCAAATCTTTGTATGTTAATAGATGCTCAATTAATATAATCAATAACGCTATTCATTCACTGTTTTTTTCTTTTTGATAGTCTAAATTCAAATGTAGTTGTCTTCTTGTTTATTTTTCATTTATTATATTCCGCTCTTATATTGCATCTTTAATTTCAACATTTGAATTTATGCGCATATACAAACACACAATCTTTATTTCCTTTCAAAATTCAAACGACGTTACGCCACCATTTATTTCTTACCCATATTTATTTTTTACACACACATATTTTTTTTTTTTTTTTGAAAATGACAGACACACACACATACATATATATATATATATATATATACACACACACTCACACACTATATATATATATATATATATATATTAGACATATACACATATATGCACATATGCATGTATACATATATATTTATACTTACCTTTTATAATCTTCCTTATATGTACTTTTATACATATTTTTCTTTCAAAAGATGCATTTCTTTAGCCTTCCCTCTAAAATTAAAAACATGACGCTAACGTGACTCGAACTTGCACCACTCACATGAGAGAGACGTATCTCTACCAAATAGACTACATAAGCTTTTTGTAACAACCCGCATTCTACGCATCGAAGGATCGTAGAATATTTATTTCTTTCTTATATGAAGTCGTATGGTCATGTGGCTTTGGGAAACAACCATTGGAGTCATTTCCCATGTTCATGATTTTCGCCGATTTTTAAATGACCGTTTTGCCCCTAGCTGATCTTGTTTCGTCCATAACTTTTGATTGGAAGGGAGTTTTGACCTGAAACCACTTCCATTAGCTTCGGATGATGGTTTACCTTTCCGTAGAGTGATCACACGTGAGAAACGGACTTACCGTTTGGGAGATATGGCTGAAATAAGGTTTGGAAGGTGAAAAACTGCTTAACCGGGCCAAGTAGGGTGATTAGTGAATGGGCCCATAACCCATTTCGGGATTAGGGTTATGAGGAGGCTGAAAAGAGTTAGGGTTTCATTCCATTTCAGTTTCCTAGCCTCCACTTACCTCTTAGAAACCCTAAAAATGGCCTCCAACCTCTAAATCACCTCCAAATCACTTTCTAATCAAGGATTAAGCTTAGCAACATCAAATCAAGGGAGATCTTCACCAAATCAAGATTAGAGCTGCTGTTTAGCATTGGTATCCATGCCATATCAGAGATTTATTTCAGATCTAAGGTTTATTTGTGGCTAAGGTGAGTGATTTGCATAGTTCCTCACTAATTATGGTTAATTAAGGGTAATTAGTGTTAATTAGCGAATTTAAACATGATAAAAATCTGGAAAAATACTTATAAATTCCTAAATGATGTTTTAGACCTCTGATATGAACTTGGGTTAATTTGGTTAAGTTTTGCTAATCCTATCGTTAATTATGCTTGGACATGTTTAAGGGAAAATATGGGGTTTTGGCTATGTTTGATCCATTTTAACCTATCATATTTATGTTTTGGTGTTTGAGGTCACTTCTACTTGTTGCTATGACTGTATGGTATGCTTTGTGATTGATTAGAATAGTTAGAATGGTCGAAAACGCCGTCGAATGGCGTAAAACACTCGTTGGAAAAGTTGCAGGAAAATGGTGCAGGCTTTCGGATCGGATCGGGGGAATGGGCTCGGACCGGATAGTGGACTGGGCAAGGGATCACCGAACCGAACCGAGGCTTAGCACGAGATAAAGTATGGCAAAAAGGAAGGCCACTGTTGTTGAACTGGGATCGGATCGGAGCGGATGGGAATAGGGATGGGGATTGGATCGGACCAGAAGATCAAACCAGGGACGGAAGGAAGAAAGGTAACAGACCGAACCGAAGTGACATGGAGGACCCAAACCGAACCGATGTGACATGGAGAACCCGAACCAAACCGATGACTAGTAAATGGAGCAATCCAGACCGAACTGTGGTGTATCTACCCGAACCGAACCGATGGCTAGGAGGAGATCCGAACCGATCCAGTGATGACCAAAAACCCGAGATGCAAAGGTAGTCTAAATGGAAGTTAGAGCTCAGGATCCAGTTGGGAACCAATGAGTTCACTTCATGGTTGGGCTTTGCTGCGGGACGTGTGCTAAGGAGTTGTTGACGTTCATAACTTCGATTCACCACTGAAAAGGAATGATGGGCTACGTATCAGTGCAGTAGAGTCACCATGACTCGAGGGGCAAAGTGATCGTAGCGGGACTACGTATCAGTGCAGTAGAGTCACTATGACTCGAGGGGCAAAGTGATCGTAGTAAGACTATGAGCCAGTGCAGTGGAGCCATTGTGACTCCATGGGGCAGAGTGGACATAGTAAAGGATTAGTAAGGATATGAGCCAGTGCAGTGGGGTGTGTACGACTCCATGGGGCAAAGTGGACATAGCGAAGGATTAGTGGCTATGGATCAGTGCAGTGAAGCCGTTGTGACTTCATGGGGCAGAGTGATCAAAGAAAAGTATTGGGTGATCGAAGTGGTGGATATCGTATACTTTACGCATTGAGTGAGAGATGTGAGGATGGTTGCTATGCTTGATTGTTTGTTATCATTATGACATGCACACCCCCACCCCCGTATTCTTTACACCGTATGTAGTGGCACCTTGGAGTATTGTAAGTATGTTGTGCTAACTCTTTGGTTGCAGGTCCAGGTTCAGGTATGGTTTAGTATACCTGTTATTGTTTTGTTTAGCTGCTTATCGCTTATACCAGACTTTTTGTCTGACCCAGAGTTTTATGTCTCTTCTTATTACTCTGGGTGCTCTCACGAGCAGACTAGAGACAGGTTAGCTGGTGATGCGCGAGTAGCGGATTCGGAGGCGAGCAGGAGGCTTCCACGTATGATATATATAGATATCCTCCCTGTGTCATTGCCGGTCACTACTTTGGGCATTAGTAGTGTACCTTTCTTGCTTAGCTTTTTGAGACAGTTTTTAAAGGTTGTAATAATGTTGGCTTTGGATCATAAGCTGAACTTTGGATTTTCCGCTGCTATGATAGTTTGTTTCAGCTTATACACTGTCTCACCTGTTTTATGTCAAGTATGTTGTTATTATATTTTGTTCCATGCGCTGTGAGACATTCTACAGGTTCCTTGTTAGTTCATTCTCTTCTTTCCTATCTTTGGCGACCGTTCCGTGCTAGTCGGGTATGTGTACAGCGCACCTTCGGAGGAAATATAGACTAGTGCGGGGCGGGCCGTCACATTTGGTATCAGAGCTCTAGGTTGCGTAGTTAACCTAGGGAAAGACACTGGGGAGAGATAATACGTATATGAGAGCGCGTATTTGTGATTACTTTGGTTTTCAAAAGATATATATATATGTATATACTATTAGTAGTATAAGGATGAAGTCGTACTGCACTAGCACCGCTATGGAGATAGTTAATCGTTTTCTCTTTACAGATTGAACGATGAGTCGAGATACGAGGGGTGTTGGTAGAGGGACCAATAATGGGAATGCGCCTGACATAAGGACGATGTTCACTGACTTCATGAGAGAGATGCTTAGGGATGTTCAGGGAGCAGTTCCCAATCCCGGTAATGGTGGTGGTCCAGTAGTGCAGGCGCCTAGGGCCGATTTCGCCAAGCTGTGCAAGGATTACACTAACCTTGGTGGGAAGCCGTTCCACGGAACGGAGTCGACCACTGATGTTCATGATTGGTTGGATAGCTGTGATCGTATCTTCGACGACTTGGGTATCGAGGATGCGATGAAGAGAAGGCTAGCGTCTCGTCAGCTGCAAGGGCGAGCGATGAATTGGTGGAATGCTATTAGGACAGCCACTCCAGAGGATCAGGTTACTTGGGATAATTTAAGGCTCGCTTTAGCGACAAGTTCATCCCGGCTGCTCAAAAGTCGGAATTGTTTAGGAAGTTCTTGGAGCTTAAGCAGAATGGTAGGGCAGTCTCGGACTATATTGCTGAGTTCGATACTTTGTCGAAGTATGGACTATCTCTTATCGATACTCCTGAGAAGAAGAATGAGAAGTTCATTACTGGTTTAGATGGATACTTGGGGGAAAGGCTTATTAACCACATCGATGAGACGTTTGAGTCGATTATTGGGAAAGCTTTGAGATCGGAGAGTCTTTACCCTAAGTCGAAGACTGAGGTTGCATCTGCAGAAGGGCCAAAACCGCAAGTGAGCGGTGGAGGCAAGAACAACTCTCAGAATAAGAGGAAGCAGAGCCAAGCTAAGAATGGCTAGAAAAAGAGTAAGAAAGATGTTGAGTGCTTCAGCTGTGGTAGGAAGGGCCACTATGCCAAAGAATGTCGGGCCATGCCAGCGGATAAGAAGTGCTACAACTGTGGCCAAGTGGGACATCATAAGGATAAATGTCCACAACCTCTTAAAGAGAAGCAGATTGTGAAAGCATATGCTATTAGTGTTGTTCCTTCTTCGTCGAATGCCCCAACTACGGCGGAGAAAGGAAAGAATGTCGTCATTCAAGGTATGCTTTCTATTCTTGATATACCTGTTCGAGTATTGTTTGATACTGGAGCTTCCCGTTCCTTCATATCCAGTGATCTGGTAGATAGGTTGGGACTGGAACCCGAGATAGTCGATAGACCGTTGGTTGTGACGAACCCAATTGGTGGTTCGACTAACCTTAGTATGATTTGCCGAAATTTGGTCTTATCGAGTCATGGATGTATGTTTGTTTGTGATTGCTTTGTTTTGGGCTTTACTGGGTATGGCATTATATTGGGGGTCGATTGGCTCCAAAGATACGGGGTGGTGGTAGACTGTGAGGGCTTTTTGGTGACAGTTAGGGCGGATGATGGGCGGAGGGTAGTGGTTGGTAGTCTAACTAGTGATGGGGTAATGGCTAGTTTTATAAATTCCCTCGACATCCCGCATGATGAGTTGTCAGATGTTCCCGTGGTTGGCCTGTATCCGGACGTCTTCGAGGAAGTGACCGGGCTTCCACCACACCGAGAGATTGAGTTCCGTATTGATTTAATGAAAGATGTCAGACCTATAGTGATGCCACTTCATCGTATGGCACCAAGGGAGCAGCGAGAGCTCGGGGTGCAAGTAAGCGATTTTTGAAGAAGGGGTTTATTAGAAGAAGTTTCTCCGAGTGGGGAGCACCAGTTGTGTTTGCCACTAAGGCAGATGGTTCCCTTCGTTTGTGTGTGGACTATCGCGAGTTGAATAAGGTGACGAGGAAGAATAAGTATCCTCTACCGCAGATAGATGATTTGTTTGATCAACAGGAAGGAGCAAGAGTGTTCTCCCAGTTGGACCTCGCGACAGGATTTCATCAGCTCCGAGTAGCAGCTGAGAGTGTTCCGAAAACGGCATTTAGGACGCCGTCTGGATTCTATGAGTGGTTGGTCATGCCATTTGGGTTGACCAATGCACTAGCATACTTCGTGGATCTTATGAATAGGGTATTCAGAGATCAGCTGAATAAGTCTGTCCTTGTGTTCATAGACGACATCCTTGTTTACTCGAGGACAGAGGAGGAACACAAGGAACATTTGAGGATAGTGCTGGAGGTGTTGAGAGAACACCAGTTGAAAGCGAAATTTTCTAAGTGTCACTTCTGGAGGAGAGAAGTGAGATTATTGGGCCATGTTGTTTCAGAGAATGGTATTGCCGTGGACCCTGCGAAGGTGGTTACGGTACAGGATTGGTCTACGCCCAAGAATGCAACAGACGTAAGAAGCTTCTTGGGGTTAGCTTGATATTATCGTAAGTTTATCAAAGGCTTCTCCAAGATAGTGGCACCGTTGACTCAGTTGACTAAGAAGAATCAAGCCTTCGTCTGGGACGGAGTGTGTGAGAATGCATTCAAGAGTCTAAAAGAAAAGTTGACACGTGCGCCAGTGTTAGTCATTCCTAAAGGGAATAAAGAGATGACGGTATACACGGATGCTTGTGGTACCGGACTAGGTGCTGTATTGATGCAAGGAGGTAGGGTTGTAGCTTATGCTAGTCGGGAACTAAAGCCGCATGAGAAAAGATACCCTACCCATGATTTGGAACTGGCAGCGATCGTGTTCGCATTGAAGATGTGGAGACATTATCTCTTAGGAGAAAGATTCGAGTTGTTTACCGATCATAAATCGTTAAAGTATCTCTTCTCTCAGAAGGATCTGAATCTCCGTCAGCAGAGATGGTTAGAGTTCTTGGCCTCGTATGATTTTGATATCGCATATACACCTGGGAAAGGCAATGCGGTAGCCGATGCCTTGAGTAGGAGACTTGCCAGTTTAAGGGCTATGTTTCTTGAATGGAAGCAACGGGATTATATCGCATGGTTTGATTTCAGACCAAAGTGCGAATTGGATCTAAAGATGTTGGCTAGTTTGATGATCAGACCCACTTTGCTTGAGAGGATTGGTTCCAGTCAGGAGGACGATCCTAACCTGTTGGAAATCATCTCCAAGTTAGAGATGAATATCGACGGTGAGGAGATGAATTTGTATGGGCTTGATCGAGAAGGATGGCTTCGAAAGAATGGAAGACTAGTTGTACCCAACGTGAGTGGTTTGAGAGATGAAGTGCTCAGGGAATGTCATCACTCAAAACTGACTACACACCCCGGTAGTGATAAGATGTATCGAGACATGAAGCAGACTTACTGCTGGGAAGGGATGAAAAGAGACACTGGGAAGTTTATGTCCAAGTGCATGAATTGTCAGCTAGTTAAAGCCGAGCAAAAGAAGCCTAGTGGTTTGTTGCAACCATTAGAAATTCCCGAATGGAAATGGGAGCAAGTCTCGATGGATTTCATATTTGGTTTACCAAGAACTAAATCGGGACATGATAGCATTTGGGTAATTGTGGATCGATTGACCAAGAGTGCAAGATTTATACCAGTCAAATCGACCAGAACGGCAGCTAATTTAGCAGAGCTGTATATGAAGTGGGTAGTGAGATTTCATGGAGTACCTAAAAGCATTGTGAGTGACCGAGACCCGTTGTTTACTAGTGAGTTTTGGAAGAGCTTACAAGAGGCTCTAGGGTCGGAATTATATCTCTGTACTGCATATCATCCTCAAACCGACGGTCAGACAGAGAGGGTGAATCGTATATTGGAAGATCTCTTGAGGGCTTGTATATTGGATTTTGGTGGATCATGGGATGACCATTTGCATCTAGTAGAGTTTTCATATAATAATAGCTACCAATCCAGTATCGGTATGGCTCCATATGAAGCTTTGTACGGAAGACCGTGCAACTCACCATCATGTTGGATAGAGACCGGTGAGAAGTTTGTGCTTGGACCAGATGTAGTAAGAGAAACTTCAGATAAGATTAAGATCATTCAACAACGAATGAAGGCTGCCCAGGCAGAAAAGTTATGCTGATAAGAGGAGAAGAGACTTAAAATTCTCCGTTGGTGACTTGGTGTTTGTCAAGATTTCTCCGTTGAAGAGCGTGATACGATTTGGCAGGAGAGGCAAATTGGCACCAAGATTTGTTGGTCCATTCCCAGTTCTCGAACAAGTTGGGAATTTGGCGTATAGAGTTGACTTACCAGAGAAGATGGCGGGAGTTCACAACGTATTTCAGGTTTCCCAGCTAAGGAAGTTCGTGCACGACCCAGATATGACTATTTCACCTGATCAGTTAGAGGACTTCGAAGTGGAACCCGAGGCGGTTGGGAACCGCAAGCCGATTCGTATTGTCGAGCACGATACGAAGCAACTTCGAAGGAAGGCGGTGAAGCTAGTCAAGGTTCAGTGGGGCGAGAACGAGAATGACTGTACTTGGGAGACAGAGGAGTGCATTAGGAAGACGTATCCAGAACTCTTTGCCTGGTAAGATTTAATTTGCAATTTAGTTATTCCGCATGCTAGGATAGGTTTGTTTTGCTTGTTTTGCTTGTTTTGCACGTTTGATTGTTGTTTTATGGCTGATAGGCATGCGGGACCCTTCGTGTGTTTTGGTTAGGGAATTTCGGGGGCGAAATTTCTTAAGGAGGGAAGAATGTAACAACCCGCATTCTACGCATCGAAGGATCGTAGAATGTTTATTTCTTTCTTATATGAAGTCGTATGGTCATGAGACTTTGGGAAACGACCACTGGGGTCATTTCCCATGTTCGTGATTTTCGCCGATTTTTAAATGACTGTTTTACCCCTAGCTGATCTTGTTTCGACCATAACTTTTGATTGGAAAGGAGTTTTGACCTGAAACCACTTCCATTGGCTTCGGATGATGGTTTACCTTTCCGTAGAGTGGTCACATGTGAGAAACGGACTTACCGTTTGGGAGATATGGCTGAAATAAGGTTTGGAAGGTGAAAAACTGCTTAACCGGGCCAAATAGGGTGATTAGTGAATGGGCCCATAACCCATTTCGGGATTAGGGTTATGAGGAGGCTGAAAAGAGTTAGGGTTTCATTCCATTTCAGTTTCCTAGCCTCCACTTACCTCTTAGAAACCCTAAAAATGGCCTCCAACCTCTAAATCACCTCCAAATCACTTTCTAATCAAGGATTAAGTTTAGCAACATCAAATCAAGGGTGATCTTCACCAAATCAAGATTAGAGCTGTTGTTTAGCATTGGTATCCGTGCCATATCAGAGATTTATTTCAGATCTAAGCTTTATTTGTGGCTAAGGTGAGTGATTTGCATAGTTCCTCACTAATTATGGTTAATTAAGGGTAATTAGTGTTAATTAGCGAATTTAAACATGATAAAAATCTGGAAAAATACTTATAAATTCTTAAATGATGTTTTAGACCTCTGATATGAACTTGGGTTAATTTGGTTAAGTTTTGCTAATCCTATCGTTAATTATGCTTGGACATGTTTAAGGGAAAATATGGGGTTTTGGCTATGTTTGATCCATTTTAACCTATCATATTTATGTTTTGGTGTTTGAGGTCACTTCTACTTGTTGCTATGACTGTATGGTATGCTTTGTGATTGATTAGAATAGTTAGAATGGTCGAAAACGCCGTCGAATGGCGTAAAACACTCGCTGGAAAAGTTGTAGGAAAATGGTGCAGGCTTTCGGATCGAATCAGGGGAATGGGCTCGGACCGGATAGTGGACTGGGCAAGGGATCACGGAACTGAACCGAGGCTTAGCACGAGATAAAATATGGCAAAAAGGAAGGCCACTTTGGTTGAGCTGGGATCGGATCGGAGCGGATGAGAATAGGGATGGGGATCGGATCGGACCAGAAGATCAAGCCAGGGACGGAAGGAAGAAAGGTAACAGACCGAACCGAAGTGACATGGAAGACCCGAACCGAACCGATGTGACATGGAGAACCCGAACCGAACCGATGACTAGTAACTGGACTAATCCGGACCGAACTGTGGTGTATCTACCCGAACAGAACCGATGGCTAGGAGGAGATCCGAACCGATCCAGTGATGACCAAAAACACGAGATGCAAATGTAGTCCAAATGGAAGTTAGAGCTCAGGATCCAGTTGGGAACCAATGAGTTCACTTCATGGTTGGGCTTTGCTGCGGGACGTGTGCTAAGGAGTTGTCGACGTTCATATCTTCGATTCACCAATGAAAAGGAATGATGGGCTACGTATCAGTGCAGTAGAGTCACCATGACTCGAGGGGCAAAGTGATCGTAGTAAGACTATGAGCCAATGCAGTGGTGCCATTGTGACTCCAGGGGGCAGAGTGGACATAGTAAAGGATTAGTAAGGTTATGAGCCAGTGCGGTGGGGTGTGTACGACTCCATGGGGCAAAGTGGACATAGCGAAGGAATAGTGGCTATGGATCAGTGCAGTGAAGCCGTTGTGACTTCATGGGGCAGAGCGATCATAGCAAAGTATTGGGTGATCGAAGTGGTGGATATCGTATACTTTACGCACTGAGTGAGAGATGTGAGGATGGTTGCTATGCTTGATTGTTTTGACATGCACACCACCACCCCCGTATTCTTTACACCGTATGTAGTGGCACCTTGGAGTATTGTACAGTATGTTGTGCTAACTCTTTGGTTGCAGGTCCAGGTTCAGGTATGGTTTAGTATACCTGTTATTGTTCTGTTTAGCTGCTTATCGCTCATACCAGACTTTTTGTCTGACCCAGAGTTTTATGTCTCTTATTATTACTCTGGGTGCTCTCACGAGCAGACTAGAGACATGTTAGCTGGTGATGCGCGAGTAGCGGATTCGGAGGCGAGCAGGAGGCTTCCACGTATGATATATATAGATATCCTCCCTGTGTCGTTGCTGGTCACTACTTTGGGCATTAGTAGTGTACCTTTCTTGCTTAGCTTTTTGAGACAGTTTTTAAAGGTTGTAATAATGTTGGCTTTGGATCATAAGCTGAACTTTGGATTTTCTGCTGCTATGATAGTTTGTTTCAGCTTATACACTGTCTCACCTGTTTTATGTCAAGTATGTTGTTATTATATTTTGTTTCATGCGCTGTGAGACATTCTACAGGTTCCTTGTTAGTTCGTCCTCTTCTTTCCTTTTTTTGGCGACCGTTCCGTGCTAGTCGGGTATGTGTACAGCGCACCTTCGGAGGAAATGTAGACTAGTGCGGGGCGGGCCGTCACACTTTTGTTCACAAGTCTAAAAAAATTGGTGGTCATTGTTTATCTTCTTTTCATGTTTGTTGTAATACTTCATTTAAAGATAACTTTTTCATTTTAAATCCGTTTTTTGCAAACCATAGATCTAAATTGATCAGAAAATTATCACAGACACAATGACGTTAATTACGTAACCAATTTCTAAAGAAAAAAAGCCAAAATTTTATTTTATTATTTAATTAAAAATGCGGGGTGTTACATTATTGCATCAAAAGAAGTTTGATACTTCTAGATCAAAATGCTACCTTGTTAAAACTTTATTAAGAAAAATCGAATGTGAAAAATCTTAGTTAAAGAAAAAAAAGTATAATATAAAATGTCATATTTCAATAATTTACTATGTCAAATGGAGTATGATACTTCCGGGCCAATGTAACACCTCATTAAAATCTCGATAAGAAAAAAACCCAATGGGAAAAATCTTAAATAAGGATAAATAGTACATTATAACTTATTTTCATATGCTACTGTTTGGGTTGATACTTTTGGATCAAGTACATTTTCATCATCTTCTTCCGGATGGTGAGGGTCCTTTTAAAGATCTAGTGATCTGGCAACCGTAGGCGTACTTAGTGGATATGCTTTACCCATTGGAAAACACTTCATGATTTTCTCAATGTAATTTGATTGATGGGTTAGTATGCCATTTGTACTATGCTCGATCTATAGACCAAGAAAATATTTAGTTTTTCCAAGATCTTTCATTTCAAAATCCCATTTCAAATAATCTATTGTTTCATCAATCTCCTTTGGTGTCCCAGTCACAATTATATCATCAACATATACCACTAAAAAAGCAAATCCCTTTATCAATTTCTTTATAAAATACATGGACAAATGAGATTGTTTTTATATCCATCTTTTACCAAATATTTACTAAGATGGTTACACTACATTTTTGCGGATTGTTTCAAAATTTATAGTGATCGTCTCAGTTTTAATGAGTACATCGACTTTGATTTTTCTTCAGGCAACTGATATCCATCTGAGATTCTCATGTAAATATCGGCATCCAATTCACCGTATAGGTAAGCTGTTGGAACACCAGTTAATCTTATATCAAGCTTCTCATAAACTACAAGGCTTATCAAATATTAAATAATATGACATCCATAATAGGAGAGTATGTTTCTTTATAGTCCAGACCCGGTCCCTACAGAAAACCTTGTGAGGCAAGCCGTGCCTTGTATCTCACAACTCCATTTTTGTCATTTTAATTTCTTATTTAAAGTGCCTTCTTTTTGTGAGTTATATGTATTCATTTATGAATACACTTCATGTGCTTACAATTTTGTGTTTCAATCAGGCTGGCATATTGCAATACACATTTAATGAATAAGACAAGTTTCATTACAGCAACATTAAGCAGGAAGTAATCTAATCGTCTTGAAATATATCAAGATTTTCACTACAACAATACTTAGAAGAATGAAGTATATCAAGATTTTCATTACAATAACACTAAGTAGGAAGTAATCTACTCATTTTGAAGTATGTCAAGACTTTTATTACAACAATACTTAGAAGAATGTTATATAATCTACATTTCTTGTTCTTTGCATTCTTTATCACTACCAGAGTTATTTAAATTCTTCCAAAATTTGTATAGTTTCATCGTTTATACCTTCAGGATATTGTAAACGTTTTAAATACTTTGACTACTTTAATCAATTCAATTATCTCTGAAAATACAATGCTTGTGGCACATAATATGTTGTTGGTACTATACGGTGCTTCAGTAACTTTAGTGTGCTATTGTCATTTTATATATTTCTAGTTTTATCTTATGGACTACAGGTCCATATTTCTTATTTAAAAGAATTTCATGATGGCCAATCTTGTTTCTCTCTAATATGGTATTTTTAATCCATTTATAAATATAAGCGCTTTATTATTTATTAGTTTATCATCGATGATTATTTCTTGTCCGTTCTATAAATGATTTATTGAGATCTCAAAACGTATTATCGTGTTTTAGGTACTTAAACCTCTTCATGGGTTATTTGACAATCATGTCATGAGATTCTTTCAAAGCACCCTTAAGTATTTCTACAAGAACACCCACCTCGTTTATTTGGCATGTTTATGACTTACTCCAAAAATATTTTTGAACTGATTTTTATACCACATTTCAGCTGTGGTTTACACCTTTTGATCCTACAAGGACTAAAATCTACATTGGAGAGAGTCTACTAGGGATATAACTGATTATTTATTTAAGTTACTTAATATTTTGCATCATTTTATATGTTAACAAATATTTAACATTGATGACAACCATGAACTTATCCCTTTATCCTCCCCCTCGATGTTAACAAACATTGTCACATTAAATAATAAATCTTCTTTGGATTTCATTTTTGATCCATTATTACTTTATTGCTGGCAAATACATTATAGTATTTCAATTGTAGGAGGAAAATGCTCTTATTAGTTGATAAGATGCATTCATATTATTGCTTATTCTCTTTTATTGATCTAGTAACTTGGAGGAATTTTCTAATTATATGGATCATGACTTCAGGTCTTTCTATATTTATGTTGATCGATTTTCATATCATGAAATGATATTGATGCCTATATAATGAGCTCATATCAGTTTAATCAAACAATCTTCAAGTTGTTAGTTAAATATTCGCATATATGTGTATATACGTTTGTCCATGTATTACATATGTAATATATTTACATGTTCTTCTAATTCGAGTTATCGATTTTAGAACAAATTGTTTATAAGGTTCCAACTCTTTAAAAAAATTGTTTATCAAGCAATGTCAATGTGAATCTTAAAGCCCATATTATAATGTTCAAGACATCTGGTTTGGAACTATATTGAACTTCTGGATCAAATAAAATATATGAACAACTTCAATTTGCTAAAATTTGTTCTTCAATGCAATATGTAAATTTAAATATATAAGCAAGATACAACTCATTTTGAAAATTTGAAATCTTTGGATGCATCATCATTCCCTATATGATCTAACTTCTTTAAGAAGTAGAATATTATTATTTCCCACCGTTTCAATAAAGCTTCAGGCTTTTAAATTATGAATTATTTCAGATTCATACACACACACACACACACACACAAACCTATGTATATCAAGTTTTTAATTTATGACGAACTTCTGGTTCTCAATCATTTTACATACTTCTAATTTAGAAGCTTTTACGGTTGCTAATTAGGAAAAGCTGTCAAGATTTCAAACTTGAAAACTTCATCTAAAGGTTTTTCTGATAATTCAAGATTTCAGGTCTCAGACTTTGAGTTATACCGCTTCTAGTTTAAAAAAAATTCTTTGCACAACTTCAAGTTATGGTTCTAACCTTTTTATTTCTTCCATTACATTAGATATTACTTGCTGAATACACTGAATAATAATACATATATTTATTCTTATTCCAAACACAAACATGCATCATTTAACTTACAATAGCTAATGCAGTTAATGCAATTATAATAATATGGTAATACAATATATTACCATAACTATACATTTAATGCATTTGTTATTAAAAAAACAATGGAAATAACCATTATGTGGTCCAAATATATGAATCAAATAAATAAATTTTACTTAAATCAATAGAATAAAATTTGGATCTAGCTACAATATTGATCAATGGCTGAACTGAAATGAACAACTTAAAGTTCTACTACATTTCTCAATGATCATATTTTCTAAAATACCATATATATGCATAATGTCTAATCAAAATACATGTCTTAGATTCAAATTATTGCACAACTTTAGAGAATTAAGATTATTCAAATGAAATTTGTAATTTTATTTTCATTATAAAATCCGTATAAAGATCGTTCAGATCTTTTTTTTACATCAAAATTACCTCTTACCATTATGAAACTGCAAGTTATAAATTTTCCATTTTATAACAAAAATTGCTTTTGTATTCACTTTTAGTGTGTTAAACTAAGATCAATATTTGGATCTTAACTTAATATGATATTCGAGATGCATATTTTCTTTATAAATTTTTTTCTAAGAAATAATAAAATATTTCTTCTGGAAATATGATTTGTTCTAAAATTACTACAATAAAACTTCAGGTTTTATTATAATTTACGTATTATTATATATTTTAAATTGAAATCATTTCTCTAGAAAGTGCTTTTGTTCACATATGAGAGTCATTTTACTATTTTTCTTCAAGATATTAGTATTTATTATAAGTGTAATAATTCTTCTAACAATAAATTTTTCAACAAATTATGTATAGTATAAAATTGGAATATAAGTCTTTTGCCTTTTATTGAAAATTTTCCTTTCATTGATTTTTCAATCCTTTCGTATTATTGAATTTCATGTCCTTTGCTATAAGCAAATATTAAGCATACTTATATGTTTTGAGGCTTTATTTTAGAATTTAAACGCACATTTGAAGGCTTTATTTTACATGTGAACATTAGGTTCCTTATTTGAAAGAATTTGTTTACAACATGATTTTTCATTTTCACATCCAGTGATGAATCAGTATTGCTATTGAATTTAAATGCTATGTATTTACTATTTTATACCAATAATTTTGTTGGGTATACATACAAAAATCAATATTTCACTTACAGTGATAAATCAAGAGATATCCTGTCGGTCTTTCCAAAAAAAAAATACATATGAAAAGTAATGGTAGATCGGAAAAGATAAAGTTAGATCTACCTCTGTATCATCAATAATGTAAACAATACATATATAACCAAATCTCCATCAAATTGGATTTGGAAAGCTCAAAATTAGATCTGCAAAGAATTGAAAGAATAAATCTACACATATTTAGGATCAATAAAAATAATTAGATGTAAAATAATAGATCCATTAAAACCCAATCTAGACTTACAAAAAAATAAAAAAACATATATAAAAGTATGAATCAGATCTAGAAGAACAAAAAATAAAACAAATTCATAGATCCATTAATCAAAGATTCTCAAATAATAATAATAATAATAATAATAATAATAATAATAATAATAATAATAATAATAATAATAATAATAATTGCAGTGCAAACCTAAAAATCCGTGAATTAAGACTCCTCAAATAAAAATTAGTTACCTGACAAATCCATTTATGTAGATCTAGAAATTTTCCAAAATAGTTCTAATAGAATCTCGTGCTGATAACATGCTATAAAATAAAACAAAACAGATAAAAGAGAAGCCATGAGAGAACATAAATATTAATGAGAGACTTTTCATTTCTATTGATTCAGATGTACAAACAATGAACAATCTCTCTATTTATAGAGTAAAAGGTCATGTAAATTGCAGTAAAGTCCCTAAGCATATTCACCATTATTACTTTTACATATTGCAACAGAGATTTGATATTTGTATTTGTTAGAGCATATCTATTAGAATCAATTAAAAGAAAAGTCAACATCTATCTTATATTTTTTCTACTTAATGGTTCAAGCACGATAAAAGAAAATAAACTATTATTTACCCCATAATTTTTACAACTACAATCCATAAGTAATAATCTAGAAATCATTTATAGGATAAATGGTTATCTAAATTTTTTTTATAACATTTTAAAATTTAAATAAAAAAATAAAAGAAAAGTGGGTGGAACTAATGTTTTTAAAATTTTAGCTCCTCTTGAGGTGCTCTTAAAATTTAATAATCTTTTGCATATGTAATTTATTTACCATTGCCACCCATGCAAAATCATCTTTGTCCAGTGTATGCAAAAATTGTCCAAATCACCAAAATGTATTGTCCAAACTTGGGATTATTCAGAAATAATCCAAACTTGGGATTATTATGGGTAGACACGTTAAACTTCGGATATTCTTGACAATTAATTCTTAAAAAAAAAAAAATACTTAAGGTGGTTTCTACTTAAAAAAAATTAACTTTTAGCATGGAAAAAGTATTTAGATAAAGTTTTGAAAAATTAGTGATGTAGGTGACAAGCATATCATAGTTGTATAAGAGCCAAATAATAATAATAATACAATGGCTATACTAGCTTATAAGAAATTCGAACGAACACGGACTAAACAAGACTTTTGTTTGTAAAAATTATATTATCACAATTCATGTCCTATATGAAAAATTGAATGAACTTGAACAGATGTCTTTAGACTACAGACACAAACAAGCAGCAGAGGTTTGTGCAAATTTAACGATCATACTCACATGCATATTTTAAGGGCAATTTAGAACATTTGTACTTAAAGGTGTTTGCTTACTCAAAATTCCACAACATGATATTTTTGAGATTTGAGATTTGTATTTATTAGAGCATATCGAATCGATTGAAAGAAAAGTCAACATCTATCTTAGATATTTTACTAAATAGTTCAAGCATGATTAAAAAAAAATAAGCTATTATTTACCCCATAAATTTTAAAGTTGCAATCTATAAGTGACAATCTAAAAACAATTTATGGGAAAAATGGTTATCGGAAAATCATTTATAACTTTTTAAAAATTAAGTTAAATAAATAAATAATCAAAAAAGCGGGAGGAACTAATGTTCTTTATTTCTTTGCACCTCTTGAGGTGCTCTTAGAATTTAGTAATCTTTTTGCATATTACCACCCATGTGAAATATCATCTTTATTCAATGCATGCAAAAATCATCCAAAGCACCAAAATAAATTGTGTATTTTACTCTATATAAAAAAAATACCTATAATAGTTTCTATATCTAAAAATTAACTTTTAGCAAGGAAAAAAAATTTAGTATTTAAATATATTTGAAAAATTAGTGATGCAGGTGACAAGCATATCACAACTGTATAAAAGCCAAAATGTAGTAATAAAAATAATAATAATAATAATAAACATAGAAAAAAATTCCTTATTTTTGGTAGATAATAGTTATATATTAAAAAAAAATACATTTTAGATCCTCACTGCTTGCTATTAAAAAGCGGTGCTTTCCACCATTTATTTTTCCTGCCTCTTCAAATATTGTTAGAACTTCCGAAAAAGAAATAATATAAAATAAATAAATAAAAATTCTCTGGTTTTGTAGATAATAGAAAAGTAGATAGGGTCGTAGAAAAGGCAATCCGCATAAATACACCAAAAAGTACTCTTACGCTGTATGACTTTACAAGAACCAATACAATATAAGGTTCTCAAGTTGTACAGCAACCAAACAGTAAGACTAACCAAACCACGACAATACCACAACCCTAGCCAAAGCACCAATTTGATGTCCAGCAGAAATTTGGCAGTACCCTGATCAAGCAGGAACAGTTCTGGACCAGGAAGATTGTTCCCTTTCCCATTATTACAACAAAGAAACTGAAAAGAAAAACATAACCATGAACAAAAGACCAGACAACCATTTAAAAAAAAAAACCAGCATCCATGTTTCTTCCTTTTTTTCACAATAAAAACATATATATATTGTAATACTAGTTTCTTACATATAATTTTTTTAAACAAGTTTTCAGTATACATATGGTGTATACTCAATGCTTCGGAGCTCGATCAGGACCCAATAGGACAATCGAATAGCGTCCTTCCAAGTTCACTTCTGCTTATGTCGCTGGTCGATCGCTGAACCAGACAACTTGAAACAACAAAGACTACGGAAAAAGAAGATGAATTCACCTATAACTCTCTGCATTACTTATCATCTGATTCTGCTTCAATCTCGATGACAGTGAAGGCGAAGGCAAGGGTACAAATTGTTGATGAAGGTGAGGATTGAAATTTGGCATGAAGGAGAATATAGAAGGCTGGCTATTGTTGGCTAAAGTGGCAGCAGAAGATGAAGTGCTATGATGCATCCCATTTTGTCTGAACTGTGCCATATGAGCTTGCCAAAACAGCTGATGCTGCTGTAGTTGTTGATGTTGCATCTGGCTATTGGTTAAGAAATGAGGTTGATGCTGCAGTTGTACCTAAATTCACCAGAAATTAAATGATTTTTTAGTCAAATGGTCTAAATGGTAGCTAGCTGAGCTATATGTATCGGTGGGGTAACCAAAGAAAATTATTACTGTGCAGCACAGACTATTTCCTGAACTGAAATTCAAGTTGATAATCATAATCATAATAAAAACAGAAGCTCCCATGCACAAACTAAAATTTGATTGAAATATTTCCTACTTTTAAAAAGAGGATGAAGAAAGTGCACTTAACCGAAAATCTTTATGGCAAATTGCGTCACAAAGAAATTTCCATAAATTATAAAATCAGGTTCACTTTTCTCGTAAATGTAAGCAACTGTCAGCTTTACTACCTTTCAGAGTACTCACAATTATGTGACCCTAACAACTACTTAGGAATAATAATAGCTTCTGAAATTGGTGCTATTCCAATTTTTTTGCAGGTAAATGGATTTGGATAACAATAAAGGCTTCACAGTAGTTGTAAGCATTTTCTTTCCAACACATCCAACACATTAAGGATGCGTTCGCACTCAAATTTAGGCACCTTTATTTTTTTTTTTCGCGTCTGACGCATCGGACGCAAGTATCTTTTCCCCCTTCCAGATAGCGCGACTCTCGAACGTTGGAAAATCAACCGTTGGCGTCCGATGCCAACGGTGGACGCCAACGGTTGATTTTCCAACGTCCCTTTCGTGCTCTATAAAACTGCACCCCCTCCCCCTTTCCTCAGTCCGATTCCTCTCCTCAAAATCTCCGATTTTCAATTTTTTCGAGCAATTTCAAGCTTCAAAAACGGTACTTTTTTATACGGTTGTGTATATTTTTCAATTTCCTATAACATATGTTTTTCTTTTTTTTATGCAGATGGCTTCGTCTTCCACCTCTGCTACCTCGCAGCCATTTGCGAACTGGACGAACGACCGGGAGTCCGCTTTTATAGATATTTGCGTTGAGTTTATAACCGCTCGCGATACAGACGTCAGTGGGTTCTACTCAACAGTCGCGGCAACAATGAATGACCGTTATAATCTGGAGTTCACAGAAACTCAGATCAAAAATAAATGGGACAACATGAAGCACTCTTTTCGCGATTGAGACAGACTGCTACAAACACCCGGCGGTGTATGAAATGCAGAGTTCGATTAACGGGACGGTCCAGATGATTTTTGGAGTACCGACGGTGGCAGACCTTACAGACGGTTCAGGAGGAACTCGCCTTTGAAGTTCCGAGAGCAGGACATTATGTTCGAGGGTTGTTTGCGGAAAGATACTTGTGCGTATCCGATACCTGCGGTTGCACCTCCTACTGCACCAGCACCTCCACCAGCGCCTGTGCCAGTTGCTTCTTTCTCCCCTGCCGACGCGGGTTTCTATACTGGTTGGATGGCTTCGGGCGATCCCCTTTCTGGTCAGCCCTCTAGGCGCAGACAGGTAGCGTGTGCCAGCTGTTTATGACCGACGATACGAGACAGCTTGCTGCTCGTTGCTTGGAGCTTCTTCAAAGATCGGGTACGCGTGTGGACCTTTGGGAGATTCTGACGATTTTCCGCAATGACGAGCGGAATGTGGATATTGTTCGGGAGCTTACCGATGAGGGGCATATGTGGGTTTATTTCAGTTGAGTTGAGTCAGTTACCTCATCGTCGTTTATTTTAGATTTTCATGTACTTGTTTTAATTCCAGTACCGCTGTGTTCTTTATGTTTTATGAAAAACGTTGTCGTTTATTTTATGAAATATGTTGTCGTTTTGTTTGATGCAATTAAAATTTAATTAAATCAAAACCATTAATTTAACAATTAAATACCACGCTCAAATGTCACGCTCAAATACCCCGTTCGCAGCTAAAAACACATTCCTCGTTCGCTACAGTACCACGCTCAAATGCCACGCTCGCGTTGGTTAAGAACGCACCCTAAGAATTCATTCTTTTTTGAATCCAAATGAGCAAATGAAAGTGGTAAATTGAAGAAGTTGGAAAGGGTAAGTTCACCAAAGAGGAATGCGTTTATACTTTTTTTTTAACCAAAAAGGCAACGTGAAAAGGACACAGCGGATTTTCAACCTCCCATAAACCATTAGCACCCGATTTTCAGCCTTTCATTTATAATAAAGAGAGGGGGGGAGTGAGAGAGTTAGTGGAAGGAGAGAGAATAAGAGTTAGTGGGAAATGAGTGGTGGAAAAGTGGGAGGCTAAAGGAGTGCCCACTATTTGGGATGTCGTTAAACCTGTCATATATATATATATATATATATATATATATATATATATATATATATATATATGTGTGTGTGAGCGGCTATTGAGACACAAAATTACACACAAACTTATGCATACAAAATCTAGACCGTAAGATTTGTTTGTCTTTATGTGTGAGAAGTAATTCATGTGTAGATCCAATGGCCCGGATTTTGTGTGTTTAATTTTGGGTCCACAATTTGTGTTCTTTTAGACTTATATATATATATATATATATATATATATATATATATATATATATATATAGCGAGCATGTTTGAACTATATGTAATCGATGTTATATATATATATAACATCGATTACATATAGTTCAGAATTCAAAAGGCATAACACAAAATACGAAATACGAAGTAGAATTTACAAATACAAACTACAACTTTAAGAGCATGTTTGACGATCATTCGTTAGCAGGCAAAACTACATATATGTCAATTATTTCTACTTCGTGTTTGACAACTCCTTGAAAGGAGTATAAAATTTTGACTAAAAAATATATGGATTTTGCTAGCTACTGTGGCGTAAAGAATTTCTGTACCTTAATAATAGTGTATTCAGGAGATAGGGGGGAATTCAATGGCAACATGGTAGTTTCTTTTGTAATTCCCCAGAAAAAATTGTTTTTAGAATACAATTCGATAAAAAAACACGTTTTAAAAAAATGCTCATATAACCAAAAAAAACTGTCAAAATCCTACATCAAGAACATAATTTTAGAAGGAACACATATTAAACTAATATTACCCTTCCGGTTTCAACTTTTTTTATCAAAGTAACATATGCATGGGAGCATCTCTAACGGCATGGATCAATCAAAAATTAGGCGAAATCCCCGTTTTAATTTCTCTTCTCACGTTCCAGCAGCTCGAAATGCTAAAAATGAGATAATTTCTCGCGTTGTTTTTCTTCTTGCCCTCCAACTTTTACCACAACTGCTAGAAATGCTTTACATAAAAATATAAAAATAACAAATTTGTTGCTTATGCCTCATGACCATGTTTCATAAATAATAAGACAAATTATTTATTCAATATAACTTTAGAGTTAAATTTCATCCAAACGGTTTTACTTATAAATTATTAATTAAAACTAGCCATAAGTTACCAATCAAAACTTCTTTTAAGGAGTTTCAAAATAAGATGCAGTCGTCAAACGGATTATAAAATCCACAGTATACCAAATTTTCAAAGCGTTTTAGAGCCAAGGTTTCTACAGAATTATCTTTTGGCATATCGCTAGTAATATAAATGCCATCAAATGAAAGAAATAATATCAATCACACCTGCTGATTAGATGCATTGAATAATTGCTCTTAAGTCTTAATACTGAGATGGATAAGGGACCGGAGAAAACTTAAATAGAAGTACTTAAATGAAAGAAACAATATCAATCGCACCTGCTGACTAGATGCATTGGCTAATTGCTGCTCTTGATACTGAGATGGATAAGGGACCGTAGAAAACTTGAATGAAAGAACCCCTTGGTTTGAAGAAAAAGGAGCAAGCATCTTCCCAAGATTTTCAGATTCCTACACACATTGCGACTGTTATTACAAATAGAAAAGGGGAAGTGATAGAATAGACGGAATAAAGTAATACCGAGCAGCAATTTATATCCTAAATTTATACCTGTTTTTGTGGATCATAACCATGCATATGATTTAGAGCTTCTTCAGGGTTGTTCCTGTTTAATAGAGAAACGACGGGAGGATGAACCATGTCACTTCCTGATCCATTAATAGCAGTCGATGCAATGTTAAATACTTCATTTTTTGCTTTCAATTGGTTGTCATGTACCATTGGAAGCTTCAATTCCTTCTTTTGATTGTCTTTGACGAGATGAGCAATGTATACATGAGTAATGCATCTATTCCATGGCACCTTTTTATCAGTTGAAACAAGCGACAGCTAAGAAAAATGGAAAATAGAACTATTAGAAATTTTAAAACGGATTATTACAATCTATTTGGCTAAAATCCAAAGTTGCTGTAATAACATATAAGTTATTTATATATGCCAAACCAACAAAGAAAATGATGCATCTTTTGGTGCATTCGATAAAGATTAGTAATTGCTGCAATGACAATTGACAGATCAGCTGCTAAATAACCTAATCAACACAAGGGAGGAAACCATCCAAAGTAACCTAATCTTTCTTCCCAAGAAATCATATGTTGCTCTAAAATTTTAGATTGCTAACTAATTATTCCATATTATTTGAAGGAAGCTTGTATTGAATACCTTTTATATAGTAATACTCCAAAATGCATACCATGTCTAAGTGCCACTAGAATGTTAATACAACAAGGGTATATCATACTAAGTCCATTCAAACCACAATATATGAACTTCACGCTAAATCTGAGAATATTTGGAAAAGAAAGAGAGAAAAAAGTACAAGGAATAAAATTAAATTATAATGGTAACATAATATATAAAACTCCACATTTGAAGCAGAGATTGTGAGCGAAATAAATGGTAAGCTTCAAATTTACGTTCAAGCAGCAAAGATTACAAAAAGAGACTCAAATTGATGAATTTTTTTTTTCAAACAGCTACCTTTTCAGGGGGAGTATTTAAATCAATGCCACCGATAACAGATTTTTCCAACACAGCATCTGGGTACGGCACAGTGTTGCTTGTAGAGAGCCTAAATGATTAAAGGATTAGTACCTAATTAACAAAAGGTGGAATATGGTACGTACAACTACATCCTCGAGGGAAAAAGTTACATTGGCATTTGTTCATGGCCTTTGCTCTGCAAACCAAACTGCAGACTATGAGCTGTTTCCAACAAAGAATTACCAGTGTCAAATAAATTTGGAAAAAACGAATTTATACAACAATACAACTTGAATTGTTTGAAAGATCCATAAAAGACAGTTATAATACCTTTCCCATGAACGTCATACATCAGAGACCCATTTTTGGGGTTGAGAGCTTGCACTTTATGCTCCATAGAATCAAGTCCAAACTGAAATTGAAATGAAATCATATTTGACAAGATAATGGTTTGGATCTAAATGAAAATATCTTTTAAGAGTTGGAAAATTAGAGGATTCACCTCTTGTTTCTGAACCGAACAGGAATCCAATTGCGTTGGTTGTGGCATTCTACAGCTAACACAAACCATGAAAGCAGTTGCATTAACAATACAAATGCAAAGATGAATGAACATCTATAAAATCTAATGAATACCCACCCATTTAGAGGTAAATACTGATGAGTACCTCCTGTTTTCTTAGATAAGTTCATATCGCTCTCTTCGGATTTCAGTAGCGATTCAGTTTTTGTAGTTTTCTTAGTATAGTCAACCATATTCTGCTTTTCAACACTATTTTGCTCCTTATGTACTGCTATAAAATAAGAACTCATCAAGCTACCATTTACTCGATCATCGCAGAGAAAAAATTATCTAGTTCAAACCTTCCAGTGGAGGAAAAGAAGATGAAGGTGCATTTGTTTCTGATTTCTCTTCTAACTTTTTCACTACTTGGCTATTTGGCTTGGCTGAATGGTCTCCGGTGACATAACTAGATATTGAAATCAAAAACTCAGCAATTTCTTTCTCATCATCGTTGAATTCTTCAGTCTAATTGAACATAACAAAAGGAGATACACAATTAAAATAAAATAAAAAGTCGCTTTACATTTTACAGAGTATGGACAAACCGTGTTCTGGAGCAATTTAGTTCGTTGAAGATCACAATGCTGATTCCGGTTTGAATCAGAAGAGGGAGGCTGTGTCCATTGGTACTTCCGTCTAGTAAGAGCTGAGGTATAAGAAAAAAAATTAACTATAAATAACAGATATAGCGTTATAAACTAGAATCTACGATGACCAAATAATCTAATAGTAACCACTGATAGTGATATAAGAAGATAAAGAGACAAGGACACATCATAATCAAAATACCCCGACACACAAAACTTTGATCCAAAGGATAAATTTGTACAAACATAACATACCTGACCGAAGTTTCTTCGGCACGAAAGGCGGGTCTCCTAAAACAAGTTCATCCAACGCCTATTCATCCAAAGGATACATTAATCAAGTAGTGATTCATAAATAGTATGATTGACAAAGAAAACAAACCTTTTCTTGTACTTTGACTCTCTTTCCGATGCTGATGCCAGTGAAATTCACTGTTGAACGAAGAGCATAATCTTTATCTTGCTCGTTTGTACCGTTGCATTTGCTATCCATATCTAACTTTACTGTCGATAATCTCTACAATTCTCAGCTACAAGCGCCTACTCTCTGATGACTGATATCTGTTTAAGAAGAATTCAAGTAAGGTTTACAGTTAACAAGTGACATTTTTATCCTGGGCTTCAAAATAGTAAGGCTTACAGTTAACGCAATTAACAAGTGAAATCAGCTAAATAACTCTTTATTTGTGCATTGAAGAAAGACATGAAATTGTCTATAAAGTCAAGATGAGGAAATATGCAGAATATGAAAAATGAAAACAGAAGCCACACCCTTATCCACGCAATTAATAGAAAACAAGTCGGGAAAAATATCAAATAATGTAGAAAATGTTAAAGAGGATCTAATAATCATAGTAATAAAATTATTATCAAATTAATAAGGAAAAAAAAAATCTCAGCTTGACAAAAAAACGAAAATAGTCTATAAAGTTATCAAGCAAATCAAACCAAGGATACGACAAAATTCTACTGTTAAAACAAAATATATAAACACTCTGCTCCTGTACCAACCAAAACGAAAGGAAAAAACAAAGAACATTATTTACTCATTAAGCATGACTAGCGACTTCAAAATTAATGAGCAACATATTCCGAAAACGAACATCATCTAAGTTTGAGCTGACAAAATATGCGAATAATTCGAATTAAAATGAAAAATTAAATTTAGGGGTATTTTTGGAACTATAAATTAAAATATTAGCCCACAAAATAACATGTAATTTTTGGACAGTTATAAAATCTATGTTTATTCTTGGAACAAGTTCTGATCTTTCTATTAATAAATTTGAATTATCAAAGAAAAAGAGAGAGAGAGAAAAGCAAATACTGAGAGAAATCGCGTGAAGCTTTTGCGATTTTCTTTCCAACCTTTTCAATACCAAGCATTTTATCGTTTTGAAAAATCATCAACACGTAGTTATTATTATTATTTCAAATACAACTCCATTTTTGGTTCAGAAATTTGAAGGTCAGTGATTAAATCAAATCAACGCCTGTAGGAGATATCTTTTAATTGCTAAATATTTTCAGAATTTGGAAAAAGTAAGTGAAAAGATGAAAAGAAAGAAGTAAAGACAAAAAATCGATCGTCCGTCTAAAAATGATTAATTAAAAAAACATTATTAATCTAGAAAAACTGGTAGTTGCAAAAGTATTATCTTATCTCGCTACAGCGTTAGATCCTTCAAAATCCAACCAAACAAATCAACAAAAAATACAAATCGGTTCATATAGAATTAATTTTAAAAGTAGCCATCATCAAATCAAAACTCAAACGAAAAAATGTTAGAACTACAGAATTTTACTATTAGAAAATGAAATAAAAACAGGAAGGAAAAAAAACCTCAAATTCCAAGGAGCGCTGGTATCCTCTCTCATAGAGACTCTTCTTCTTTCTACAATTTTTTTTTTTTTCTTCACTTAAACAATCAGAAATAGTGAAAAAAATAACAAAAAGGGAGTGAAATGAATTCGCCAGAAAAATAGCTTCTATCTTTCTGCTCGAAACGGCTCATACTGTGTCTTATAGACACTCGGCATCAGAAATCGACGGGTGTTGTTTTATACATAATTTGGACGGTCAGATTTAGTCAGGACATTTAAAGCCACGTTGGATTATTCTACACAAAATAATCGCGGTTTGTCCACGTCGGCTGTAGGAGTCGATGCGGTGTGAATGGTTGAGATTCACTGAGAATGTTAAAGCTGCAATCTTACCATTCCTGTGTGATAGCTGATTCTGTTTTCGTTAATAGGATTTGAAGAAATCCGAAACCGATTCGGTCAAAATAAAAATAAATTTACCCGACCTTTATTTCATCCCCACTTGTGTTGAACCATCGGATATAGGAAGTAAACATTTGCACACAACTAAGATGGTGTTTAATTTATCTTGTGCTTTGCATTTTTTGAGTTAACTACAAAGATTAAGAAAAGTCGATAGATAACGGGGGAATTGAAGAACGACGGAAGGACGATGGAAGGGATGGAGGAACGATGAACGAATCAGTTATTTTCGTTTTTTCATTACTCACCAAAACACGAAAAATAAATAAAAGTTACCTTTTATTTTGTGTGTTAACTTTCTTTCTTTTCGAAAACGGTTGATTTATAATGTAAATCCGTTATTCGTATTTTATGTGGGCAAAAGCAAAAAACTAAAAACGTTAAACCAAACGCTATCTAAGAATTTGTTAAAAAGGAGATTGTTAATGAGACTTTAATATTGGTTAAGGAAGTATTAAAATTTCGACTAATTTTACAATTGCTATGAGGGCCAAAATAAATCAGCCTCCCTTATACCTATTAATAAAAAATTCAATATTAACCTTCTAATCTTCTTTAATATAAAACTTGAACCCTAAACCCTATTTTAATTGTGTGCGATACTAATTCTAAAATGGAATTTTGTTCTGAAAAATAAAAAGAAAATATCATTCCCTAGTGCAATAGGCACTGCACACTATTACATATATTTTCCTATGATTTTCTTTTTACAATCTATAATAAAAAAATTATAAATTCTGGACAAAATCTCACCATTTTTCCTTCATATGCACGACACTCATCCACCGTATTCCTCTTCTTCAACATAACATTTGATTTCATAAAAAGAAAAAAACAATTGAACTTACATTTCCAAAAATTACGTTATTACATTGGGATTTGATTGCTTCCTCTTCGTCGTCTACGTTTGCACCACGGTGGACAAACTAGGGTTACGTATGTTGTTTATGTTGGTTTCTAGGAGCATTGTTTTCTTTCAATCGAAATTTCTAATTTTGGAGAATCAACACAGTTAGGGTTACAACACAACATGTGATAGGTAGGAAGAATATTTTAGTATATTTTTATTTTTATTTTCTTATATCCAATCTCCCTTCTTAACAAATAAAAAATAAGG
>JASFAX010002869.1:0-44424 GCA_030737875.1 Allium sativum
AAAATATGCTTGATACGAATAAAACAAAGGCAATTGATATTATTGCTAGTGTTTATATGTTTTGAAAACAATTTCGAACCATAACTATCAATCATAGGCGGCATGGGTACCATATATCATGTCACCATATATATATATATACAATCAAAACCGCACAGTCACGTATTTGGAAATTGGATTTCCGTCATGAACCAAGGAAAAAGATAGTCCTTACCGACTTCGTGACTCTCTAGCCCGACCCACAGGGTCAGAGCGCATCGACCCTTGGAGCGACAGGGCCGGTCCACCGATGTGGATTAAAATTCCTGAAAAATACGTTTCCCCGCCCTTTGGGGCGTAAATGAGCCAACGAATGACTCCATCGGACCCGGATCGTCCGATCTAACCGAGGCGCCTCGCAACAGTAACAACCACATAGGTGAAAAGTATATAAATGTCAGGACTGGTAGGTCACTGACACCACCCTAGCTAGAAAGAAACGCATGCCCTCCCTGAGGTCCTTCTCCCGTTTCTGGGTCATACCGAGGTGTGAGGCTCGCGATTCCACGTTATACACAAAGCTACGCCACGCAGGCGGTGCTTTGATCATCACCACAAGACTTTGCTTTTCAACAGAAGCCCTGATCACTGCATCTTAGCATGCCACACAGGCAATTCATGCCATGCGACTGATGTCCATCGATATACAACCTCTTAGCTCGTGCGTTTCAGAGAAGGGCGTTAAGCAAAAGAATAAATTCTCTGCCGCCAAACAGATGTATATTTAATAGAGATCAATCAACACAGAATAAAATCCAATGTCAGACACACAGTCCATTTACAAGTCCGTTCTGGGTCTGAACGAAACCGGAGGCACTAAATACCTCGCAAACCCATCGATCACCACGTACGTTTAGACGATCACCACTCATTATCCATATTTCGGGATGCCTCCCAATCAGGACCTCGGTTACCATCCAAACGAGGTGAAGATCTCCGGTCTTCGACCACCGTCCTTCATCTTCGACTTTCAATCGTCGGTCAATTATTTGAAATGAGAATTAACTCGGCCTTTTCAAATAATTTACGTATATTTAGAATTTCAAATCAATTTATTTCAATGGTTAAATCATTCGACAACACCAATTTTGTTCTTTAATGTAATTTTCACACCAAACACATTCAACCATCAAATACCACATAAATCGAGCAAATTTAGTTTATTTCCATTCCATATCGTTTATAATATTTTATAACGATTTATCGCTATTTTTATTTATTTTAAAATAGCCTATTTATTCAAAAAGACGCTTTGGGCCATAACGCGGCCGTGGCGCTGTTTTTCTTCAGATTTGATTTACACATATTTGAAAATCTAACCGTTGGATCTTCACAAAATTTACATCATTAGAAAGGTCTTTTCAAAACGAATCCAACGGTTCCAGTTTCGGGAAAATCCGACGGTCGGATCTCCCGGTACAATCGTTTGAAGTTTCGATTTCAAAATACGAACTGCAGCGTCGTTATTCGATTAAATATAATTATATTTTTATATATATAAATATAATCGTTTCTGGCGCTATTTTTCTTCAGATTTGAATTAAACATTCCAGACAATCCAACCGCTGGATTTTTACAAAGTTGGTGCCGTTGGAAAGATTTTTCCAAAGCGAACCCAACGGTTGCGATTTCGGGAAAATACGATGGTCGGATTTCCCGTACTAATCGTTTGAAGTCACAGTTTCAAAACACGAACTGCACGGCCACGTTTCATTTTAATTTTATTTATATTTATATATTTATATAAATATAGTTCATTCAACAATTTCAATATCGTTTTCACTTCAAATATTTCACTAACGCCTTTAAATTTTGGAAAATTTCGCCATAACCTCCTTTGTACGGGAGGGGCTGGGAAAATTCCCAAATAGCCACACGGGCGTCTCATGTCGAAAAGAAAAAGAAAAAGCCAAGCGGCTAGCCAATAGGCTCATAAAATCATCACCCAAACAAAACAGTAAATGTGTACCTATTTGTCGGGCACAAAATTTTATTCCTCTTCTCTAGCCCCTTTGCTATAACCAGTTCAATAAATATGCATGTACATATATACAGTTCTTATCACTTATCATTTTCTATTCAACTTCATATTTGATTCCATTTGGTTTAAAAACGCCATTCATTCTAATGTTGCATGCACAGGTAAAAATCACATCATTAGCTAATTAATGAATTTTTCGACTCATGCATATTTATTTGAACGAGTTGCTATTTTTGACTTTTCACATTTCAACAATTCGTGTATATAATAAAAATGTGATTTTTATTGTAAAACAATTCATTTCAAAACACTATTATTTTATATAGTTTATATAGGTGATAAAAATAGGATTTTTTTCTCATAAAACAATTTCTTTTAAAACGAAGTCATTTTACATAGCTCATATAGATGGTAAAAAGGTGATTTTTATTATGAAACAATTTATTTCAAAATATGAATACCATTCAACACATGAATTTCTAATCAACGAATGAATATCGATTCAACACATGAAGGTTTTCTATAGTTTCTATATATAGATAAAAATGTGATTTTTATATTTAAAACACGAATACCATTCAACACATGAATTTCTAATCAACGAATGAATATCGATTCAACACATGAAGGTTTTCTATTCAATGAATAAATATAGTTTCAGCAAATGAAAATAATTCAAACACATGAATATATTCAAAATTTCGGCAGCATAACGGCAGGGTAGTTAAAACCGGGACCGTCCCTAGTACGGCACCTCGCTCTACCTTAAAACCTCGCGGTTTTTGACAATGGGGATCATGCATCTAGTTCGCACGCAGGCGGCATGTATATATTTATTTCATTTCCACAAACTAATCCTATGTGGTTTCAACCAAATATTTCTCAACCACAGACGGGTATTTTTCAACCACAATCAATCAATATCAACCACAAACACCCCCAAACAACCATTCGCTATCAATCAATTTTCACACCAATCACAACCAATAAATATCATCCATGGTTTGTGGACGAGGGGCGTATATATATATATATATATATATATATATATATATAGCAATTCACTTCTATTTCAACACATATATAATTTTTACAACGTATATATAACTTATACATCGAACGTACAACTTATACAACGCTTATACAAGAGGTGTACAACGCTTATATAACTCATACATCGACTATATAATTTATACATCGTCGTTTTCCATATCGTTTATAAATTAGAAATCTCACATTGGGTTCCACTCCACCAAAAATAGCAGAAGGCTCAGAAAAATATGCGGTCTCTTCTAGAATGTAGAAGGCGTCCACACGGTCACGATGTTTCCTGTTTCACCGAATTTCGTCAACACATGAAAAAGATATGATTTTTCAAAGTTTGCAACATTTTAAAGTGTGAAAATCAGTTGAAAATAAACAAGCTGTATACCTCGTTTGAATGTTCAAAACTAGGTCGCCAATTTTCAGCAAATCCGGGAAGCGATAGGACGAACGGTTTATATGGTGTCGAAGATGGAGGCGAGGCCTTTCCGGCGCCGGTGGTGGGGACCCTGCGATGGCTTCTAGCGATGGTGGCGGCTGTCCAAAGGCGGCGCCTTTGGAGGCTCAATTCACGCTGTACGGTCAACGAGGGGGGTCGAGGCGGGTATGGATGTGACGAGGGGGAGGAGGGCTGTCGAGATCCGGCGGTGGCGCGGCGTGGAAGTGGCTGTGGCGGCGGGAAACGAGGAGAGAAGGCGGCGGCTTGGTTTCCGTCGAGAGCGCCTGGATAATGGAGGGTTTTTTGATTTTTTTAATTTTTAAATTAATGAAAGGAAAATTTCTATTGGCCGATGGTTTATTTAATTTTAAAATAGTGTTTTCGCAAACGAACTCCTTTTCAAACCCAACGACTGTCGCCCCTAGCTAATTACCCCCATCCCGGACACAATGGGATATGTTTCGTAAGCCATTTTGATTGTTACAGTCATTTATTCTTCAAATTAAAATATAAAACATTCAATATTTAATTTGAACGTGCATTTCAATTTGCCAGGGCCACAAATTGATTCGAAAAATTCCAGAAAAATAAATCTAGCTATGTTTTGATGATACGGTCCCAACAAAACTAGTTTCGTCGAATTCTGAGACCGTTTGCAAAAAGGCCCATTTCTGGTCGATCCAATTTAACTGTAATTGGCCAAAACACGTTTTCCTTCGCCACGCTCTCAAACTAGCTTCAAAAATTATGAAATTTGAAACCTAGCAATAACTTTACATCCTGGATCCAACAAAAGTAGTTTCGTCGAATTCCGAGGTCGTATGCAAAATGGCCAATTACACGGGCTATATAAAATCCATAACGACCCTTCTGAAAATTCATTCGGCCATAACTTTTGCTTTCCGCTATGAAAATTCGATTTTTCAGATTCGTTAGAAAGGTATTCACTAACAGATTTAAATATTTTTGGTTTCACTAAAATCCGGATTGTTTTGCACCCGGTACAGTCCGACAAAGTTTGAATTCAATTTTTTGAAACTGCAGCGCCTTTTCAAGCCTTGTTTATAATCATAATTAATTATATTCATTTTCAATTGTCGATTCAAACTCAGTTTTCATCGCCATTATTTAAAATATTTATTTTAAATATTTAAAATCCATTATTTTAGCCAATTAAAAATTTTTAAATTGGTTTAGATTTTCTGGGTCGTTACACCATTCATCTTAACTAATCTTCAGTTAGTTGCTAAATTTCACATTCTTAGGGATAGGTTCCTATTAATTTTATCAAAGATAAATTCCTTAAATTTATTCTTTGATCTTCTTTTGAATATCATTTCAAACCAAATTATGGTTTATCCAAACTTGCCGGGATTAACGAACCTTACTGAAGTAATCATTTGTTTTAATTTCCCAATCCAACCCTATTCATCCCATGAAGTAAAACTGGTAATACTTCATATCTAACACCACGGTGTTATCGGTAAATTCAATTACCATTTCACGTTCAAATCTAATTAAAGATTTAACTATCGCCTGGAGCAAAACTGGTGATACTCCATTCTCGATCTTTTCAATCTAATTAAAGATTCATTAAAACTCCACTTAGTTTTAATCTTTAACTGGGTTAAAGAACCGATGTCATTTAAAAAACGGTTCATGATAAACCCCAAAATCACATCACATTTCAATCAGTCCCTAACCGTAAATTAGTAAGAGGACAGTTCCCTAAATATTAACCCTGAAGGCCGAAACCAACATCAGATCAATATCCAAGAAACCATCCAACTTAACTGATCCCTAGTTAGTTCTTAATTTTCTTAACTCCATCTGGGTTTAAGAACAGTATTATTAAAGATACCGTTCACGACAACCCAAAATCCCATTTGATATTAAACACAAGGCTCTGAATAGAAAATATATCGGCTTATATTCAATATCAAATTCTGAAACCAACAAATATCGTATTGGAAATAATGATATAAATATATCTTTCAAATTTCCATAACAACATCTGTATAATCACGAAATCCAACATCGAACTATTCCGAAGATGATTTCGATTCAAATCCATTCCAATTCAATTATTGGAAATTATGGTTATTTTCAAAACCATTTCAAATCCAATTTATTTATTTTAAAAATAAATAAATTATTCTAGTTCAAAACTAGTTCATTTTGATAAAAATCTACTTTTATCTTTTCAAATATGGAGTTTTTCATCCTAATTCTTCCCAAATCATTTCTTATGATTTTACATAAATTATTACTATTTTTAATAATTTTATCAAGGCCCGTACAATCGATTTCCAATAACGGTCATCGACCTGCACTTACAGCGACCTTTTCCAAATTTGATTTGGGCATAATTCCAAATACAACCATTAGATTTCAAATCTCTAATATTCATTAGAAATCCCTTTCCTATACGAACCCAACGGTTCCGGTTTAGGAGAATCCGACGGTCGGATCTCCCGTAATATCCGTTCAAAGTCAATGGTCGACATTCGCGAACTGCCGCGGCGCGGCGCGTTCTATTCAGGCCATTATATATATAATATATATATTATATATATTTCATCGATTTCCTTTCAAAATGTGTTTTATAAATCGTTTTAAATTTGTTTTCAAAACGATTTCAACTTCATATTCAATTTCTAATCAAAATTGAATATTCCACATCATTAATCTATAAATGATAATATTTTCAAAACGTTATATTTTGAAATCGCTTCCTTTTCTATATTCATTATAAAAATGAATAAAATCGATATAAATATCGTTCACGTCAAATGGCGTCAATCTAAACAACACGGCTTTTATTCAACACATAAATATTTATTATATTCAACACATGAATGTTTATTCTATTCAACACATGAATGTTTATTCTATTCAATACATGAATTTATTTTTAATTCAACACATGAATTTATTTTCAATTCAACACATGAATTTATTTTCAATTCAATACATGAATTTATTTTCAATTCAACTCATGAATTTATTTTCTATATTGGAATGAGGCCCAATCAATTACCATATAATGTTAATTATATGGATTTTCTACATCACATGTACATAACAGCAACGGTAAATAATCAACCATCATCCAAAGTGCTCCACGCCACTGCATAAGCATTAAATATAAATAATTAACGCTTACACAGTCTGTCAACCCATCGATTGACATACAACTAAACAATCGGGATTAGTGTACATCAAATATCATCCCAATACCCGTGTGGCGTTTCAAATCAACAAACACACATTTTATTTGTGCAGTTGAGCGATGTGTGAAATTTATAGTCCCAATCAATATCAGTCAAATCAGTGTATATAAACAAATCGTCCGATTTGTTTATAAATATTTATTTTATATACACGTTAAAAATTATATTTTTAACCATAAAGTATTTTCCACTATAAAATATTTTATTTCATTCCACATCACACAATCAAATTTCACAACATAGCAACCAAACAAACAAGTCATCCATGGTCTGCGGACGACGGGTGTCGGGTGCTGCTAAGTACCGTCTGCATCCTAGTATATATTTTTAACTAGAAAATGAAATTTAAAGTGAGATGTTCTCACCGACTAGCTAAACCAAACACCACGGCTCTTCATATGTAGAAAATCTTCGTCGTGCTCGCATTTTGTCAATTTCATTGTCCGTAGCCACTACATATATAAAAATCACATTTTTGTATTGCTGCTATGTATATGAAAATCACATTTTTATAATCACTCTATATGGATAAAAATCACTATTTTTATACCACTACTATATAGATAAAAATTCTATTTTTACACCGCTACTATATAGATAAAAATTCTATTTTTACACCGCTACTATATAGTTAAAAATTCTATTTTTACACTGCTACTATATAGATAAAAATTCTATTTTTACACCGCTACTATATAGATAAAAATTCTATTTTTACACGGTGTTCATATAATAAAGATTATATTTTTATCATGCTATTCTCTATATAAAAATTATATTTTTATATCGCTCTTCTTCCCATAAAGATTATATTTTTATAACGCTCCTTCCTATATAAAAATTATGTTTTTATATTTCTACTTCATATATAAAGATCGAATTTTTACTATCTATATAAAATAAAAAACGTATTTTTATTCTTCTACTAATATAAAAAAACATATTTTTATTCCCTACATTATATAAAAATTTACATTATATAAAAATTATATTTTTATATGCTAAGTAGATGAAAACCATATTTTAAAACCAAACAAAGTTCAAACCTTTCTACTTACTAAAATCAAACCATTCAACTTACTAAAATCAAACCAATATATGTTTTATTTTTTAAAAAAACTGTAAGTAAAATCAATGTAAAATAAAGAACTCACAAAGTTTCGGTTGGAGGAGGGTTGGCTAGTGGTGTTGCGCGGATCTGGGGGGAAGAGGGGGGCTCAGTCGATCAGCGACGGTCCTCAGGCAGTTGGAGGCATGGTGGTGGCTCAAGGCGGGGGATGGCATTGGGTTGCGGCATCAACTTTTGGATTTGGGGGTTTTAGGGTTCGCGGGGATAGGAGAGAGAGGCTAGGGCGGAGCATGAGGGGAGGGTGCGGTGAACGCCAGCGGCGGGGAACGCGACTTGATTGGCGGTGGCGCTAGGGCACCGCCCTTTTTCTTCTTCTTCTTTTATTTATTTATTTTCGTGATCGATTTTAAAAATAGAACCGGGGGGGGGGTGTCTGAGTGAATGGAGATAAGGGGGGAGAGTGTTATTGAAAATATATACATATAATTTAATTATATTTTAATTTCTAAAAGTAACTTTTTATTTTCAACTCGAAATCAAACCCACAGACTGTCGTCCATAGCTAATTACCCCCATTCTGAACACAATGGGATATGTATCGTGAGCTGATTCGAACGTTTCGATCAGTTTCCGTCTAAATCAAAATATAACTCTATATATTGAATTTGAACGCACATTTCAATTTACCGGGAATACATACAGTCTCTAAAAATTCCTGAAAAATAGTTTCTAGCTTCGTATTGACGATACGATCCTAGCAAAACTAATTTCATCAAATTCCGAGACTGTTTGAAAAATGGACATTTTCCAGTCGATCAAAATCAACTAAAACTGGTCAAACGCGTTTTCCTTTCCCACGCTCACATATAGATTCGAAAAATTACGAATATTGAAAACTAGAAATAACTTGACATCACAGATCCAAAAAAAGTGGTTTCGTCGAAAACCGAGGTCGTTTGCAAAATTTCCATTTTTAAGGGCCAGAATTCCATAGCGACTATTCTGAATTTTCGACAGGGCGTATCTTTTTATTCCCGCTATGAAATTTCAATTTTTCGGATTCGTTGGAAAGATATTCTCCATTAGATTCAAATATTTTTGGTTTCACTAAAATCCAGTTTATTTTGAATCCTGTACATTCATTTGAACTTTGAAATCGAATTTTCGAACTACCGCGCCATTTTCAATTCCTTTTATTTTTATAAATAAATATTTATATTCTAACGATGACGTATATAAATATATACGTTCTAACTCTATTCAAAATAAATTCCTCGTCGTTATTATTTAAAATAATTCATTTTAAATAATCAAAATTCGCTAAAATTGCCAAAATAAAAAATTTTAATTGGCTCGGATTTCCGGGTTATTACACGCTCAACATCCCCATTTGACAAATACTTGGTCTTGTACACCCAACAACTACCAAGAGCACATTTTCCTGGTGGCAGGTGTTCAAAAGACCACGTTCCATTGTCCTCAAGGGCCTAGAATTCCTCCTTCATTGATTGTCTCCACCCATCGTACTTCATAGCCTCTTTAAAAAATTTAGGATCATTACCCTTGAAAATAGCTGCAAGAAATTTTTGATAACTTATAGAAAAATTGCCACAATTTAAATAATGTGCTAAAGGATAAGGAATGCCTAAGGAGAGATCGAAAGAGGAAGGAGACGAGGATGTACTATTAGAAAAAAACCGTATGTGTCTTAAAGTCCCGATAGACGGCGTTTAGGAATTTTTCTTGAAACCCACGACCCATTTCATGTTCACGAACTGCTGGAGTTACTGCTGTAGATGAAGGTGTAACGGCCTGATTAGTCACTGGTGAGATCTCAGAAGATGCTGGGTTTGATGGTTGGGCTTGCCGTTCACCCAAAAAATCGCCAACCTCAGTTTCATTATCAAAAATTAATTTAGCAAAATCCTCATAAATTTCTTGATTAGTATGTTCATTATTCGTGGTGTTCACATCCTCTGGAGACCCAAACGGGAACACATCCTCAAGGAATTTTACATCTCATGAAATAAAAAATTATTTTGTATCCAAATCAAACAATCTCCACCCTTTTTTAGCACACAGATAACCAACAAAAAAAATATTTTCTACTTTGACTAGCAAATTTATCTCCTTTAAATCTCTGATTATGAGCAAAACACAAGCACCCAAAGGTTCGAATGCACAAAAAGAGGGGATTTATTCAAAAGTATTTTGAATTATGTTTTATTCAACAAGAGAAGAGTTGGAGTACGATTGATTAGGTGAACAGAAGAAAGAACACATTCCCCCAAAAAATAAATGGGTAATTTTGCTTGAAAAAAGCAATGCCCGACTGACATTCAAGATATATATGCTTCCTCTCAACTCTCCCATTTTTTCTGGAGTACCCACACAAGATGAAACAAAATTCTGGTTGCATTAAAATATTCAAGCAGACAATTAAACTCAGTCCCGTTGTCACTTTTAACTACTTTAATTGTTTGAGAGAATGGTCTATCAACCATAGCAACAAAAGCCATAAACATCTGAAATACTTCCAATTGGTCAACTAACAAATAAATCCAAACTGCTCTTGAAAAAACATCAACCATTGTCAAAAAAGGACGAACTCGACACAATGAAGCACGTTTATATGGACCCCACAAATCACAATGTATTTTCTAAAAATCCGAGAAGCTTTATTAGTACTTAAAGGAAATTTGTCTATAGGATGTTTAGTACGCATACACACTTCACACCCTTGTCTAAATGATCTTTATTACTGTTAACAAGGAATTAACTTAACTACATTTTCCGAATGATGCCCGAGCCGACAATGCCACAACTCCAAATTTGATGTTGCTTCAGCAGTAGACACAAATTTTGGTTTGCTAAAGTGGTACAATCCGTCTCTCCTAATTTCCATTCCAATCAGCTCCTTCGTTCGGTCCTGTATAGCATAAATATGAGAATCAAATTGGACAACGATTTGTAAATCATCATTAAGTTGAGAGATAGAAAGTAAGTTGCAACTTAAATTTGGAACATAAAGAACTCCGGTAAGAGTAATCCTATCTGATAAACGAATGAATCCAACCAAAGCGGAAACTACCTTTTCACCATTCAGCAAACCAACCTGGCATTCAAATTTTTGTATGTCAAAGAACCAAGAGCTTTCTCTTGTAACATGGCGAGTTGCTCTAGTATCAATAATCCAAGACGAGGCATCAAACTTGTCATTCAATATATAGTCAGGAATCTTAGCATTACCAAGAAGACCTGATATAGCCATATCAGATTTCTGGAAAACAACGTTCTATATGGCGCTAGAACCTTGAACAATTGTTGAATCTTTGCTTGCTTTATTATCAGTCATGAAACAAATATTTAGAGTACAAGCACACCAAATTTCCTATCCTGTCCAAATCTAGAAAACATGAAACAAATAATCCGAAAAACAAGAAACAAATATCATATCCCTGAAATCATGTCCAAATCCTGGAAATAAATAGATAAATATGTAAAAAAAATATTTCCTAACAATTTTTTTTCCTAAAAATATCCTTTCCCAAAAATATCTTTTTCTAAATATATCTCAATAAAATGCCAAAATAATGTTTAACTATTATATATTAAATTTATTTATTTTGGAAGTGAACATTGTGCATTTAAATATCACGTTTTGATTTCTTGAGTTAAAATTGTTATCTTGTTTTATAATTTTAGGTAAGGAAAGTATAACGACCCGAACTTCCCAGGTGTCCGAAAAGAAGAGAAAGAACGGATTGTAATGAGAACACGACAAATCAGAACACAGATAGAAGAACATTTCTTTGCTTATTACAACAATTCCATCAGAATACAAGAATATAACAGAGTATGAATAAATAATATACATTTGATACACATAAAAGATTTAAATTACATTTAAATACATAGTAGCGGAAAAATAATACAAAATACAACTGAAAGAAATACACGGGTACAGAGCTTTCCGAATATCACTTTAGCTATAAACTAGGATCCTGTGAATAGAATATCTGCAAAACATAACTACTAGCTGCCCATGTGGAAAATATGGGCACCCAGAGTTTAGGTTAAAACAATAAACTCCAAGTCAGTTATGTGACTGGTGTGAGAACTAAAATAGTTATTAATTTGATTTTAAAGTTAGATAAATCAAGGGACCATGCCGTATAACACGAAATGGGTTTTAACCCCAAAATACCAGTGCATAAACAAACAGCGCAATGCTAAAGAAGAAAATTGAATCTATCATAAGACCCAAGTCCCATCACACAATGCAACGCAAGCTGGAGGATAGGGTTTTCCCTTATAATAGCCAAATAATGCTTGATACGTGAAATTTCATCTTTTATTATTACTTTAAGTAAAGAAAATCTACTTCAAATATAAATGTATCAATCATAAACGGCATGGGTACCATATATCATGTCGCCGTACTAGTTCTACAAATAAAATGGCAAAATGTCGTATTAGAAGTTGGATTCCATCTGTGAACCAAGGCAAGGGATCATCCTTACCGCTTCGAGAAATCTAGCCTACCATGTCTCAGGAACAGTCGCAACTGCACCTTGGATCTTTAGGGCCGATCCACATTTTAAGTGGATTATTAATCCCTGAACAATACGCTTCCCCGCCCTACATGGCGTAAACCTAGTCAGTATGTCGACCATAATATCCATCGGCCCCGTAGTGACCAATATAACCGAGGTACCTCGCTATCCATCAACCACATAAGTAAAATGTCGTGGCTTACAAAACCCTGACACCACTCCTAGCTAGAAAGAAACACATGTCCTCCCTATAGTCCTCTCCAATTTCTGGTTCACACCGGGGTGTGAGGCTCGCAAATTAACGCTACACAAAGCTACGCTATATTAAAGTCGTACTTTGATCATCAACCATAAGGCTCTGGTTTTCAATAAAATCCTTGATCATTTTCCACTCAGGCATGCCACACAGGCAATTCACGCCATGCGACTGATGTCTATCGATATATATCCTCTAAGCTCGTACGTCTCAGAGAAGGGTGTTAAGCAAGAGAATAAATTCTCCACCACCAAACAGATATATATTTATAGAGATCAATCAACACAGAGTAAAATCCAATGTCAGACACACAATCCATTTACAAGTTCGTTCTGGGTCTGAACGAAGACGGAGGCACCTTATTCCTCGTCCTATATGTCCAATACAGGAGAGAGGCCCTCGCATATCCGTCGATCTCCAAGTACATCTGGACGATCACCACTTATTACGTCGTCTTGGGTGTACAGCCCAATCAAGACATCAGTAATCACCCAAACGATGTGAAGACCTCCGGTCTTCAACCATCGTCTTCATCGTCGACATATCGTCGAATCAGTTATTCAGAATGGGTATAAACCCGATCTTTCCGAATAACCCGCGTATATAATAAACAAGTGTTTTAAAAACACAACATACGCCTCATTCCAATCCAGAATATTCTTTTATTCAAATATTCTTTTCATTAGGGAAAGGTTCCCATTAATTTTATCAAAGATAAATTCTTTAAATTTATTCTTTAATCTTCCTTTGGATATCAAACCATATTAAGGTTTTTCCAAACTAGTTGGGATTAGCGCACCTTACTGAAGTAATCATTTGTTTTATTTCCCAACCCCAACCTATTCATCCCATGGAGAAAAACTGGTAATACTCCATATCTAACACCATGGTGTTGTCGATAAATACGAAATACCATTTCACGTTCAAATCTAATTAAAGATTTAACTATCGCTTGGAGCAAAACTGGTGATACTCCATTCTCGATCATTTCCTGAATTTGATAATTTAAATTATCACAATAATATTTCAGTCTAATTAAAGAGTCATTAAAACTCTAATTCAGTTTTAATCTTCCTAAAAATCAATATTAATGATTATTCAACTTAGGAAATAAATCATATCTTTAACTGGGTTAAAGAACTATGAAAACACAGCTTACGATAAACCCAAAATCACATTCCATTAATTATGGAATATTCACGGAAAACAGATCAATATATAATCGATATCAATTTCCGTATTCGACTAATAATATAAATGGAATAACAGCAAAGCCTTTTAAATTCCGTATATATTAACAGTCTTCCTCCACAGATGTTCACTTCCATTATTACCAAACTGAATTCCATTCTATTCCAATTTAATATATTAAACTTGAAAACCTTACTTTGGAAAATCTCCACTAAATCTTAATAAAAAGATTTATAATTCCAAATCACATTTCACTGTAAATCGGGTTAAAGAACGAATATCATTAAAAACACAGTTCACAATAAATCCAATTTACATTCCATTCCAATTCTAATTAAATATTAATTAATTGGTAATTCTTCTTTAAATCTTAATTAAAATATTTATTCTTTTCACACGGGATTTAAGAACAGTGTTATTTAAGACACCATTCACGACAAACGCAAAATCACATTTCATTGTTAATCGGGTTAAAGAACAAGTGTCATTTAAAACACCATTAACGATAAACCCAAAAACCAATTTCAAAGCTCTGATACAACTTTAAATCTTAATTAAAAGATTTATTCTTTTCTCAAATAGGTTTAAGAACGGTGTTATTTAAGACACCGTTCACAACGAACCCAAAATCCAATTTGATATTAAACACAAGGCGTTGAATAGAAATTATATCGGCTTATATTCAATATCAAATTCTGAAACCCACGGATATCATATTGGGAATAACGATATCTGTATCTTCCAAATTCCCATAACAATATCTGTATAATCACGGAATCCAATACCGAAATATTCCAAAGATTATTTCCATTCCAAATGATTCCAATTCATTTATTGGAAATTTCTGGTTATTTTAAAACCATTTCAAATCCAATTTATTTTATTTAAAAAAAATATTGGATTATTATTTTAGTTAATAACTAGTTCATTTTGATAAAAATATATTTTTATCTTTCCAAATGTGGAGTTTTTCATCCAATTTCTTTTCAAATCATTTATTATGATTTTACACAAATTATTGATATTTTTAATAATTTTATTAAGGCCCTTTCAGTCGATTTCCATAAACGGTCATCGAACTGCACTTACAGCGACCTTTTCCAAATTTGATTTGGACATATCTCCAAATCTAACCATTAAATTTCAAACCTCTTATATTCATTGGAAAACTCTTTCCGATACGAACCCAATGGTTCCGGTTTTAGGAGAATCTGATGGTCGGATCTCCCGTAAAGTCAATTAGAAGTCAATGGTCGAAGTTCGCGAACGGTCGCTGCGCGGCGCATTTTATTCAGGCCATTAAATATATATATACACAACATATATATATATATTTCGTCGATTTCCATTTAAAACGTATTTTATGAATCATTTTAAATTCGTTTTAAAAATGATTTCAACTTCATTTTTGATTTTAAATCAAAATTGAATATTTCATATCATTAATATATAAATGATAATATTTTCAAAATATCAGATTTGAAATCATTTTCGATATTCATTATTAAAATGAATAAAATCGATATAAATATCATTCGCGTCAAAATGGCGCATATCTTATTAACATGGCTATATATATTTCAATATTTTCATGTCCATCCAAAATCGGATATCAAAATCATATCTTGATCTTTTACTGAATATTATTTTAAAATATTCGTTATTTTACTTCATTCAATGCATGAATATTTATTAATCCTTTTATGAATATTATTTTAAAATATTCTTTATTTTCCAAATTGGAATGAGACCCAATCAATTACCATATAATGTTAATTATATGGATTCCATACAACACATGTATATAATAACAATGATAAACAATCATCCAAAGTGCGTCACACAACCGCATAAGCATTAAATATGAATAATTAACGCTTACACAGTCTGTCAACCAATCGATCGACATACAACTAAATAATTGGGATTAGTGTATGTAAAATATCATCCCAATACCCGTGTGGCGTTTCAGACAACAAACACATATTTTATTTATGCAGTTGGGCGATGTGTAAAATTTATCGTCCCAATCCATATCAGTCAAATTGGAGTACACAAATAAATCGTCCGATTTGTTAATGAATATTTATTTTATTCATAAACATGTCAAAAATTTTATTTTTAACAATAAAATATTTTATTCAACACATGAAAATTCTATTCAGTTCATTTCACATCACAATCACAATTAAATTCCACAACACAATACAATCAAACAAGTCATCCATGGTATGTGGACGACGGGGAGCAGTTTATATATGCAGTTATAAAATAAATAACTGTACAGAAATAATTTTAGTGAGAAGTTCTCACTTTGGGTTTTGGCTTCGCCTAAAATTGTAGCAAGCTCTAAAAATTTCTCGGTCTCTTCTAGAATGTAGAAGACGTCGTCATGGTCCCGGTATCTCTTGTTTCACTGGATTTCGACAACATAGCAAAAGGATACGATTTTTATTCGAAAAACATACTTTGCAATGCTTTTATATGTTGTAAATAGTTTAAATTATTCACTGCCGTACCTTCAGCAAATTGGTTCCAACTAGGTCACGAATTTGCGATCAATCCGTGTAATTGCAGGTCGATCGGATTATACAGCGTCGAATGGGATGGAGAGGCGCACCTGTGCACGGTGGTGGGGTCCACTTCGATCTGACGTGGAGGGGACAACGGTGGTCGAAAGCTCCGGACTTCGAGGGTAAGGATCTTGTTATACGACGAACGATGGAGGCCAAGACTTATATGGATGTGAAGCTCGAGATGAGATCTACAAAATTCCTTACCGGAGCATGTGATTTTATTGCGTGGATTTGACAAAATCGAGGAGAGAATGTGGACAAGGGTTTCCGCCATCGACTTTGGGGGTATCGGGTTTCTTGGAGTTATGATGGAGAAATCTGATTGGCCATGAATATATTTTTTATTATTTAATTCTTTTAATTCGGAAAATACCCACTAATCCATACGAACTCCAATTCAAACCCAACGATTATCACCCCTAGCTAATTACCCCCATTTCAAACACAATGTAATATGTTTCATAAGCCCATTTGACTATTTCAGTCAGTTATTCTTCAAACTAAAATATAAAACATTCAATTTTAGATTTGAACGCACATTTTAATTTGTCGGGGCCACATACGGATTCTAAAAATTCTAGAAAAATAAATCTGGCTATGTTAGGACGATATGGTCTAACTAAACTAATTTCGTTGAATTTGGAGAACTATTGAAAAATGGTCATTTTCTAGTCGATCCAAATTTACTGAAACTGTCAAAACACGTTTTCTTTTGCCACGCTCACATACTGATTCTAAAAATTATGAAAATTGGAATCTAGCAATAATATGACATTCTGAATCCAACAAAAGTGGTTTCGTCGAAAACGGAGGTCATTTGCAAAATGGCTATTTTTAAAGACATTATATATATTAAAATATATATATAAATTCCACAGCGACTTTTCTAAATTTTAAACTGGGCATAACTTACAATCTATAAAGTGAAATCTCAGTTTCTTACATTCGTTAGAAAGATATTATTTAACAGATTCAAATATTTCTTGTTTTGTCCAATTCTGACTTATGTTGAATTCTATATATTCAATTGAAATTAGAAATCGAATTTTCAAACTACCGCGCCATTTCAGGCCCGTTATATAATTAAAATAAATTTATATGTTCTAACTTCATTTAAAATAAATTTTAGTCATTATTATTTAAAATAAATCATTTTAAATATCCAAAATCCGTTAAAACTACTAAAATAAAATTTTTAAATTGGTTCTGATTTTCGGGGTTGTTACAGAAAGTCAATCCATTTACAAGGTAGGTTAAGAAACGAGAAGGAATCATGAATGTTGATAAAGCTAAATTTCAAAAAGTCACTTACTTTAAGGTCTCTCTTAAATTGTAATTATGATTATTAACCTAAGAAAAATCCTATCTTCAAATTCTTCCTTCATAATTAAGAGTGGATGTATTATGATTTTATCATTAAAGCTAATAGGGGTTTAATTCATCTTTGCTCAAACTATGTTCACACATCATATACTCCATCCAATCCAGAATACATAACATTTTGTAATTCTTCACACAGATTCAGCCAAAAAGTGACTTCTTTACCCTTCAAGTATTCTTCTCTTATTAATTCCACGATTAACTTTTCATCAAAAAAAAGCATCCCATGCCGTAAAATTTCAAATGGATTTGAATATTTAAATGTGAACTATTTCAACCAAACTAAAATTTCAAACTCGAGCCAAATGTACAAAAAATTGCTTCGCATCCCTTGTTACAATTTTATAAACATGAAAATTTTGGTTTTAAACTACAATGCCATGGATTTTAAAAGTAGTCATAACATTGATCTAAATCTTCCTGTTTCAAACAATGATGAAGTTTTTAACATTGATTTAAATCTTCCTGCGCAGTCCAACATAAAGGAAGAGGAGCTAATCCTATAGATAGTTAGACAATCTTCTAGTAGAACACTCATATTAGATTTGAACGTCGAGCTAAATCAAGAGTCTGGATCTCTATTAATTTAAAGAAATGTTAACCGGTTGCATGAAGAAGATGATGAAAACATAAACATCAATCCAAATCAAGAGTTGGAATCTCCATTGCATGAAAAACATAAACATCAATCCAAATCAAGAGTTGGAATCTCCATTGCATGAAGAAGATGAAGAAAACATTGCAACAAATTTATGTACTATAAACTTTACTTGCATGTGCAGTTGCATTATTTTTCATGGTCACTTCATGTAGTATATGGTTTTACTCAAGCTATTTTCAAATGTTGCATTATTTTATACAATGAGTTTCATTTTGTGACAGTATAGCCTTTATTAAAATAATTGTCCTTTATATACTCCATAGCTAGTCACCTATAACAACAGAAGTATGTCCTCGCATTATTTGTGATTGTATACCATTCATGAATTTGCAACCATTCGTTGCATTATTTTTCCAGTGTCCTTGCATTCGTTTGTGCATTTTTACAATGCAGTTGCATTATTCTTTAGTACATGTACATACTATGGCAAAGCAACTTAAGGGAAAAAAGAATGGTTCTAATAAATGAGCAAAGATGGACAATTTATCGGGCTTTGTTAGAAAAAAGTGTTAGTGGAAATTTAAATTTTTACAGCAAGAGAAGTTTCCGAAAAGTTTTGGATACCCATACGAACAATACAACGGATCATGGCGACGGACAAAAGAAACTCCAAATGAAGCAGCAGTTGACGTTTCACGAAAGAGAACGAAGAATTGTGGGCGGGAAAGAATCCATGTTGACTTAAATCGTGTACATGAAATTCCTTTATACTGATGAACAACCTTCAAAGCACTTGACGAAGCTTTGAACGTAAGCTACACGATGTTATTTCGACTTTTGAAACAAGGTTTTCTTCGATGCCACATGAATGCTATTAAGCCATATTTGAAAACAGAACATAAAATAGCACGTTTGAAATATTGTATATCAATGTTACACCCAAAAAAGTTTATCTCATGAGCCAATGTTTGTCGGCATGTATAACATGATACATATTGCTGCGTGTTGGGGATGCAAATTAAGAATCTTAAAGCAAATTAAACACTAGAGAGGGGTGAATAGTGTTCATAGATTTTATTAAATTTCTTGATATCTTTTAAGTTTAAGTAAAATGCTATGCAAATCACAGATATCACAAATGCAGAATCAATCGCAAAATGCAGAAAATAAATGTAAAAGCAGTAAAAGGAAAGTACACACAGGGATTTTATACTGGTTCAGGACTCTCCTACATCCAATCCTACGCAACACTGGGTTGATGTGGATTTTTATTCAAAAAATCCAATTACAATCCTTGGTTTTAGGGATACAAGAGCACATCCCAACTGATTCAAAGTATAGTGAGACTTAGTTGATTTCCCGGGCTATAACTTTACACCTAATCGATCATTTCGAGACACAAATGCAGTCAGTCACTTTATATGGGACATGACCACACTCTTCTCTTATCATTTTTTTGTAGTATTGACTCGATAGGACTTAATCTTGTGATCTTTGATTACAACCTATAACTCTTCAGTAGCACTTTAATTTCAGAGAGAGTTTGATTTATAATTGAAAGAGAAGAAGAATGATATGATTTCTATTGAAATTAGCAGAGTATAAGTGTAGAAAGTTAAGAAATTAAGAAGAATAATGGTTGTATGATTTGTAAAGAAGAAGGAGAAGAAAAATGATTTAATTTTTTGAATTTTAGAAGGTATTTATAATATTTCAACAGCCACAACCTTTCAGAAAAGGTTTAAATTCAAAAGACACAACTTTTCAAAATTTAAAAAACAAGTCAACGTTAAGTATGTCGACAAACATAAAGTATGATGTCGACATCCCTTCATGAAAAAAATAAAATAAAATTTTAAACTATATCAAATAATGTTTGAATAAATTATGGAAATTCCAAAGTTAAAACAAACTATTTTCCTTTATATTGAAATAGAGCATACTAAGCATATATTTTAAAAATATATATTAAAATGAATTTAAAAATAATTAAAACTATATATAAAAGTATAAATATAAAACAATGACATATATAAAACTTAATATAAATAAGGAAATTGAAAACATAAGTAGCTATAATAAAATTAGTAATAAATTTGTATGTAAAACTAATTTAAGTTAGGAGTTAAAATATATTAAGTATAATTTTAAAAACAGGAGTTAAAATATTTCTAAAATAAAGAATTTAAAATATGGAAGTAATTTTGAAATCATTTGAAAAGGAATTCGAAATCATAATTAAGTTTGAAATCAGAATTAATTGCTAACCAGTGTTTTAACAATAGTAAATAATCTTCTGAATGAGGTAAGCGACTGTAAATGGTGACTAGGTTTTCTGTCCCTCTTTTCAGATCTTCTCGCATATATCCTTTCTTTCTTCATTGCATGTTTCCATAATTCTCCATTATTCGCCTAGTTTTCGTTATGCGTGGAAGCTTTCTCATTCGCTACTTACTCATCTCTAGATCTAAGCTTTTACCCATGAAATCTTCTATATGCTCTCGTTTTTCCCTATTTTATCAACCTCATCTCGGTAAACTTGTTACTACCTGTTTTCACTCCTGACAACGATCCATCTCGCTTGCAACTGCGATTTCAGGCAACTCACTGCCTTTGCAGCGTCATCGACTGGTGTCTACTACAGGAGTTTGGATTTGACACTAACGTGGAGCCACAAGGTGAGCAGTAACTCCCTATTGGTTGAATTGATTTCACGTCTCGACTATAGTTTTGTGATGGGTCTTTTTACCAAATGGGTCTTCAATGTTGGTCTTGTGTGTGTCTTGTTTTGTAGCTCATGTTTGTTAGTAGTGTTTCTGGTTGAAACTATTGTCAAGGTGTTTGGTTTTGTTTCTGGCCAACTAGGGTGCAAAGTCTATGTTATGTTTTGTTATGAATGGTTTTCTGCTCACTGTTTGAGCTTTCATGTCTGTGAATTTCACGTTTTCTAGTGTTAGTATGGATGGCTCTTCGCCAGTGAATGATGGCAAAACATGAGAGGCTATGGCCCTGATCCTTGCTATTTTTTTCTGGTGATGACTTGGCTGCCTGTGCTAATTCTGGTTAAGGTGAAGCTTGTAGTTTCAGTGACCTTTTGTTGAGAAGTTACCTATACGTGGTGTTTTACCGCCTGTCGTGTGATTTGGAACAAGTTTGGTCATCGATGACACAGTGAATAAGTGAAGCGCTCGCCTCTAAAATTGCTGTAGCTATCAGTGATCTTCATTACATACTCTCATATCCTACGTCTCTGTCAGTTAGGCCACAAAGTCAGGTTCCCTCCAGGAAGTGGATAATTGCAGTAGCCTTCTTTTGTTGTCCGTTGTTGTCAATTTGGTTGCTTCAGTTTTGTCCTGAAGTTGCTATGTGATGGTAAGTGTCTTGTGACACTGGATAAAAAAAAGTATTGTACTTGTCATGGGTAGAGTATTGCCTGCAGTAGTACTAGTTACGGCTGTATGTTTTATTTTGCCTAGCAACTTGTAATTTTCCTCCTTGCGTGGAGTGAAATATGTAATATTGTAGTCTAGTATATAGCTAGCTCCTGGACTATAATCTTGTATAGATTTAGTGGATGACCCACTATAAACGCTGTAGACGGTGGACAGTCCACTTTAAAAACTGAACTAGCTAATTGTCTACCAACAATCACTAGTACGATACTATATTTTTTATTATTGGTTATAATAAAAGGTGTTTGCTGTCACCTTAAAAACCGGTCGGCTATGCCAAAAAAAAAGTTTTAACAATACATCTAGACACATTTACTCTATTTTTCTTGAACTTTTGAATTTTTGATACTTATAAGTCTTGAAACTGGAGCACTTCTACTTTGAAATCTTGATTCTCAAAACTGTACAGTCTTCAATAATCAATACCTGCATAGATTTCCTATATATAAATATATATACATATTCTAGGTAACAGTGTTGATATATATTTTATAATAATAATAATTGAAACAAGGATGTTGTCATCAAAACCATCACCATCTCAATCTCTGACAATATCCTCTTTTTTGATGATTACAACCTTGGATATGAAATATTCATATCCGATGTCTTGATTTTCCAGTTATTCCCCTTCCTCCAATATCTTCCTTAAAAAATAACTAATCTCCAACTAACTCCGCCTTAAACTAAACCCTCTTTTATATTTCTCCCCATTTGTCATCAACAAAAGCTATAATCCTAATCAAACTATAATACCCCCACACATAAAAAAAAGGCATAATTCTAATATCTAAAACTAAAACTAACAAACCTATAACTATCCTATTCTAGACTAAGTATAATAGTCTAATAATATCCTTAGGTATAAATACTACAATAGACACTTAGAAAACTAAATACTATAAAACTAAATATTAGAAACCTAAGGATCTTCCATACAAACATATAAATTTTTATTATTTATGTTGTTGTTTTACAAGTACATATAAGTCTATTTAACGAATATATACATGATCATTTACGTACAATAGCGCATATACGAATATAGAAACTTAATTATTAATTGTATTTAACAATCGGGGATTTGTGAATTTGACAACTTATGTAATGGATAATGTGATGTAAAAAACTGCAGCAACATATGTGTTTCTGCAGTAACTAATAACTTTCAGTTATTTGAAAATGTTGATACTCTATAGTATGCATTCAAAACATGATGATTATGAAGTCTCACAGACAAAAAATAAAGTTAAAGTTATGGGGAAATCATACTACAAATCAATCAATAAGTAGCAAATATGTTTCTCTTGTCTTTAGAAAACACATAAGATTTTTTTTGAAAAATTCAGAAGACCCTGATACAATGAAAGTAACAAATAAATGTTACAAAACTAAGGCCTTTACAGAAATTTGAGACCCCCCTCATTGGCATATGATGATGGAATTATTTTTGATGCATGAGGATACAAATCCTTAAAAGCGTTTCTTATTGTATTTTATACTACTCCTATTTCTGCTGAAATATCTACATATAATGTTGATTGTTACAGATAGTACTTAAAGATGCATGTAACGCAAAAATATACGTAAATAAGAAATGCCTAAACATGCATATTAACGTACCTTTGAGGATTTATTTGAAATCCTCACATAGTTGTGTATATATAAATAATTGTTGTTGTAATAGTTATAGGACTCATCTTGCAATAGGCTTCCCTCTATCCAAAAGTTGGCTGGTAAGGGTTAAAGGAAAGTTTTATTTGACATACATTGTGTCTTAATAAAAATAATAATTGGGTTTCGTATATAACTTATTGATTTCCATTTAGCTTGGTTAAGTTGTTCAGTGAAATGTAAACTCTTAAAAAATACTCAGTTTTCATATGGGTGTTGTTATTGGCACTCATATATTGTTAAGGGGGGTCAAATTTTTAAAAAATACTTCAATCATAAAAAGAATGTTAAGGGACGTCACATATTTAATTTTTTACATTCCCTTTTTGCCCTGGTAATAACATCAGTTACCATCCCAAATCTCAATAAATTTCAAATGCAAAAAAATATCCCTAAATTATTTGCAAACAAAAAAAGCGATCACTTGAGGAAATGAGGTGCATCGACAAATTCAGCAATGGTATACAGTATAAAAAAAATTGTTCGATATATGCATATTAATGTCCTATGAATGATATATTTTCATCTGATTAGATGTAAATTGACAAATGAGATTACTGATAATTTAAAATCTGATGCAGTTCGACTAATATACCGTATTTTTTAATTAAAAACTAAAAAAGGGATTATTGTAAATAAGGCTAATTTGATCAAATAAACATTATTTGTTAAGAGGTGCTCTTTGCATTGATACTCCCCTTAACAGATTCTATTTTTTAATTTAAATTGACCCCCCTTAACGATAATTGGAGTCTCAATAACAATCCCCTTTCATGTGAATAATCATAAGTTTTTCCTTTTCTTATATTCATGATACATTAAAGGTGGATTGTATATTTAAAAGTACATTTATTAGATTGGAGCAGAAATTGAGTTCATGACTATTTGCAAATACATTTGTTTATATGTCTTGTTATAAAATTATACGCTTTCTTTATGACTGGAGCATGCTACACATGAATAGGTATTTAATTATTAAACGCAAAAACGTACAATTATTGCACTAGTGCTAAAGATATGTTTTCTACTTCATATGAATAGGTTTTTTATTCTTAAATGCAAACAAAGTACAGTCTTTTATAAACAATATTCATATGATACATTTTCTGGTATTAATATTATGTTAAAGTGCATTATATATTATAAGTACATTTATTAAGTTGGTGTACAGATTTAATACAAGAATTTTTGCAAGTGAATGACTTAACAAGAATAGACTAGTGTGACGATCCCAAAACCCCGTGACACGGTGTTAAGGATAATCATTGGAATATAACACATTAATCATCATTAGCAGATCACAGATAATAGCATAAACCGAAAATAGAATAATTTACACACATATGACAGCGGAATCATATAGATATCATCACATCAGAGAAGCACAGTACAGGATACAACTTAGTGCATAATGATACATAATCAGTCACCATCGCCTGAGGCGGAATCATACATAAAGATTACACAAAAGGAATATCAGTTTACATCGCCAATGGCGGAATCATAATATAGATACAATAATGGCGGAGAAAATCCAAGTCAGCACGGTGTAGTCAAGCCTCGCCATGAGCCAAAAGATGCATCAGAAACCTGTAACTAGGCTGCCCGTGTGAAAATGAGGGCACCCGAGTTTGCAAGGTGAAACAAAATACGAGTCAGTCATGGGACTGGTATGAGAAATCTACTCAACTTATTAACAACAATAATAAGGCAAATCAAAGGACCACGCCACTTTCGCGGAACGGGTTTACTCCAATGAGTGCTAGTGCATGAAATAAAGTAAATGATTAAATCATCGCAATGCTTTTTATAAAATGAAGCCATTATAAGACTCAGGTCCCATCACACAATGCAACGCAAGCCGGAGGATAGAGTTTTCCCTTATAATGGCCAAAAATGCTTCATACGAATAAAACTAAAGTGCTTGATATTATTACTAGTGTATATATGTTTCAAAAGCGATTTCAATCATAAATATCAATCATAGGCGGCATAAATGACCCATACCACTATGTCGCCATACTAGTAATACAATCACATCCGCATATTTCGTATTGGAAATTGGATTCCTTCATGAGTCGAGGCAAGGGGCAAGCTCCTCTCCGATTCGAGACACTCTAGCAAATGCCTCGGGACCGCACACAGCAATCCCCTGGATCCTCCAAGGCCGGTCCTCTCTTACTTTTGAGGATTGGCAATTCCTGAACACACGTTTCCCGGTCCTTACAGACCTATAATCGAGGCGCCTCGCATTCCAACAACCACACAGGTGAAAAGTAAATATAAATGTCAGGGCTGGGAGGTCACTGACACCACCATAGCTAGAAAGAAACGTCATACACTCCTTGGGTTCTTCTCTCGTTTTTGACTCATACCGGGGTGTGAGGCTCGAGAATTCACGTTATACACAAAGCTACGTCACACAGACCATGCTTTGATCATCAACCACAAGACTTTTCTTTGCAACAGAAGCCTTGATCATATGCCACTTAGGCGTGCCACACAGGCAATCCTCTCCATGCGACTGATTTCTGTCAATGTATAACCTCTGAGCTCGTACGTCTCAGAGAAGGGCGTTAAGCAAGAGAATAAATTCTCCGCCGCCAAACAGATATATATTTAACAGAGATCAATCATCACAAAACAAAATCCAATGTCAGACACACAGTCCATTTACAAGTCCGTTCTGGGTCTGAACGAAACCGGAGGCACCAATTCCTCGCATATCCGTACAATCAACAGTATGTTTGGACGACTACTACTTCAATTCCTTCATGGTAGCTACTCCAGTCACGAGTATCAGTAGCGCCCATCCATCCAATGTGGAGATCGTCGGTCTTCAACCGTCTTCGACTCTTCGACTTCTCAACGTCGATCGATTATTTGAAATGAGATAAACTCGGCCTTTTCAAATAACCCACGTATATTTAGATTTTTCAAATCAATCAATCACATGGTTGGACTATTCAACAATCACATTTCAGTTATTTAGTTATAATTTTCATGTCAAATACATTCAACCATCACATATCAAGCAAACACAACAAAATTGGTTTATTTCCACTCTATATCGTCAATAGTATTTTATAACGATATATCACCATTTTTATTTAATTTAAAACGGCCATATTTAATTAAACGACGTTTCAGGTCGTGTCGATGCACTGGCGCTGCTTTCTACTAATTTTGTTTTACACCTATCTGAAAATCTAACCGTTGGATCTTCACAAATTTTACATCATTAGGAAGGTCATTTCAAAACGAATCCAACGGTTTCAGTTTTGGGAAAATCCGACGGTCGGATCTTCCACACTAACCATTTGAAGTTACGATTTCAATTTACGAACTGCAGCGTCGTTATTCGATTTAATTTAATTATATTTATATATATATATAAATATAATCGTTTCTGGCGCTGTTTTTCTTCAGTTTTGAATTAAACATTCCAGACAATCCAACCGTCGGATCTTCACAAAGTTGGTGCCGTTGGAAAGATATTTCCAAGGCGAACCCAACGGTTGCGGTTTCGGGAAAATCCAATGGTCGGATTTCCCGCACTAGTCGTTTGAAATCATGGTTTCAAAACACGAACTGCACGACCACGTTTCGTTTTAATTCTATTTATATTTATATATTTATATAAATATAGTTCATTCAAAAATTCCTATATCGTTTCCACTTCAATTATTTCACTAACGCCTTTAAATTTTGGAAAATTTCGCCATAACCTCCTTTGTACGGGAGGGTCTGGGAAAATTCCCAAATAGCCACACGGGCGTCTCATATCAAAAAGAAAAAGAAAAAGCCAAGCGGCTAGCCAACAGGCTCATAAAATCATCACCCAAACAAAGCGGTAAATGTGTACCTATTTGTCGGGCACAAAATTCTATTTCTCTTCTCTAGCCCCTTTTGCTTTAACCTGTTCAATAGATATGCATGTACATATATACAATTTCTAACATTCATCATTTTCCATTCAATTTCATATTTGATTTGCTTTGGTTTAAAAACACCATTCATTCTAATGTTGCATGCATAGGCTAAAATCATATCATTAGCTAGTTAATGTATATTTCAACTCATGCACGTTTATTTGAACAAGTGGCTATTTTTAACACTTCACATTTCAAAGATGATAATTTTGGCGAACTAAAATAGATTTCAACACATGACTATTTTATTTAGTTCCTATGCATGTTAAAAATAATATTTCTATCACAAATATTTATTTCAACGTCCGCATATCTTTAGCATATCACACATATGATAAAAATGATATTTTTATCATTTAAAATATTTATTCAACAAATAGATGTTTCTGCACTTCATAGTTTATATAAAAATATAATTTTTATCGTTCGATCTTTTTATTCAACACATGAATATTTCCACTACACACACTTCTCAACAAATGAGTATTTCCACACATGGACATTTTATTTATGTTGTTCATATTAGAAAGATGGGATTTTTATGGTTGAAATTATTTATATAAGGCGAATATTTTTCATATTTCATATACATATAAAAATGTGATTTTTATTGTTTAAACGCTTCACTCATTCACAAATGAATTTATTTTCATACAACACTTTTCAACACATGAATATTTCCACACATGGATATAGTTTCAATATATGACTTTGATTTCAACGCATGAAAATAATTTCAACATATGAAAATAATTCTAACACACAAAGATTATTCAAAATTTCGGCAGCATAACGGCAGGGTAGTTAAAATCGGCACCGTCCCTAGTACGGCTCCTCGCTCTACCTTAAAACCTCGCGGTTTTTGACAATGGGGATTCATGCATCTAATTCGCATGCAGGCGGCATGTTTATTTTTATTTCCACAAATATTTTCAATTCATTCCAATCACCAATGGGTATTTTTCAACCACAACCAAACAATATCAACCACAAACAATTATTCAACCATTCGTATTTTTCATCCAATATTTCACACCAATTCACCACAATAAATATCGTCCATGGTTTGTGGACGAGGGGAGTATATATATATATATATATAATATAATATATATTTGCTATATTTCACTAGCATTTCAACACATATATCAATTATTCTATGCATGTAAAAATTCATACTTCGCTTATATAGCTTACACTACGCATGTACATGAGGTATACAACACGTATGTAATTTATATTTCGCTTATATAAATTATACACGACATTTTCCATTCAATTTCACGTTAATTTAGATTTCTCACCTTGGTTTTCTGAGCGCTAAAAATCGATACGATGTCAGAAAAATCCGCGGCTTCTTCTATGGGGTAGAGAGCTTCCTTGCGGTCTCGATGTTTCCTGTTTCATCGAATTTCGTCAACACACCAAAAAGATATGATTTTTCAAAGTGTAAAGATCAAAGAAAAACTCACTTTCACGATGGTTCAAAACTAGGTTTGCGGTTTTCGCGAGAACCGGGGCACGAGGGGACGATCAGGGAGTTGGACGTGGAAGAGCTTCGAGTGGCGGTCCTATCGGTGGTGGTTTGGTGGCGTTCGGTGGTCAGTGGCGATCAGGGCGGCGGCGGGAAGTGTTCGACTTTGGGTCGATGGTTCTGGCGAAGGAGGAGGCGATAGGGGTCGGGGTAAGGTCGGATTTGAAGAGGAGGAGGAGGCGCGTCGAGGTAGGGGGGTGGCGCAGGCGGAAATCGCCTGTGGCGGCGGCGATTTGGGGGAGAAGCGGCGGACGATTTAAGTCGTCGATCGGGAGAGAGAAACGAGGGTTTCTGACTTTTTTTATTTTTTTAAAATAATGAAAGGAAAATTCTGATTGGCCGAGGACTATATAAAATTTTTAAATAGTGTTTTCTCAAACGAACTCCTTTTTAAACCCAACGACTGTCGCCCCTAGCTAAATACCCCCATTCCGGACACAATGGGATATGTTTCGTAGGCCAATTTGACTGTTACAGTCAGTTATTTTCCAAATTAAAGTATAAAACATTTAATTTTTAACTCTGAACGCACATTTCAATTTGCCAGGGCCACAAACTGATTCGAAAAATTCCAGAAAAATAAATCTAGCTATGTTTTGACGCTACGGTCCCAACAAAACTAGTTTTGTCGAATTCTGAGGTCGTTTGAAAAATGGCCATTTTCTGGTCGATCCAATTTAACAGAAATCGACCAAACCCATTTTCTTTTGCCACGCTCACATACTAGCTTCAAAAATTATGAAATTTGAAACCTAGCAATAGTTTGATATCCCGGACCCAACAAAAGTGGTTTCGTCGAATTCCGAGGTCGTATGCAAAATATCAATTTTCCAGGCCTATATATTCTATATACCGACTCTTCTGAAAATTCATTCGGCCATAACTTTTGATTCCCGTTATGAAATTTCGATTTTTTAGATTCGTTAGAAAGGTATTGACTAACAGATTTAAATATTTTTGGTTTCGCTAAAATCCGTTATATTTTCCACCCTGCATAGTCGGTCAAAGTTTGAATTCAAATTTTCAAACCGACTCACTATTTCCTATTCACTATTTTATTGAAATATTCTATTTCAATTGTTCAAATTCCTTTGAAATAACCATTTAAAAATTTTAAATTGGCTCGTATTTTCCGGGTTATTACAATCTCCCCCACTTAAAACTTTTCGTCCTCGAAAAGGAAACAACAGTAAAGTAGGAAATAAAATGTAAATGCAAAGTATTGTAAAGGTACCTTGCACCGGAGTTAGTCAGAGATATCCACTCTGCATTTGGGGTAAGCTTGTTTAATGCTTTCCTCAGTTTCCCAAGTACAGTCTCTAGGATCACTGCTCCACTGCACTTTAACTAAATGAACCTTTTTGCTTCTGAGTTCTCTAGTTTCTTTGCCAACAATTTTTAATGGCTCTCTTCTGAGTGCTAATTCTGGAGTTATCTCCACATCCCGTTGCGCTGCTTCTTCTACAACAAGATCCGGATCATGCACATGTCTCCTAAGTTGAGATACGTGAAAAACATTGTGCACTCCAGGCAACCAATCTGGTAATTGAACCCTATAAGCAAGAGTTCCAATTCGCTCAAGTATAGGAAAGGGACCAATAAATCTCGGTGCCAACTTCCCAGTCTTGCCAAATCTGATTACTCCTCTCATCGGAGAAACCTTCAAATAAACATGATCACCAACAGCAAATGTCAAATCTCTCCTTCTAGAGTATGCATAACTTTTCTGTCGGCTTTGGGCGGTTTTCAATCGCTTCTTGATGAAGTCCACTTTATCAGATGCTTCCCTAATCATATCGGGTCCTAGTACAAGTCTGTTGCCAGGTTCTACCCAACATGCTGGAGATCTGCAGGGTCTGCCGTATAATGCTTCAAATGGTGACATTCTCAAACTTGCTTGATAGCTATTGTTATATGAGAATTCAGCCAAATGCAAATGATCTTCCCATGACCCACCAAAATCGATTATACAAGCCCGCAATAAGTCTTCTAGAATTCTATTCACCCGCTCAGTTTGGCCATCTGTTTGTGGGTGATAAGCGGTGCTCATATTCAGTTTCGTTCCCAATTCTGTATGGAATGCCTCCCAGAATTTGCTAGTAAATAGGGGATCTCTATCACTGACTATGCTGATGGGAATTCCATGCAGCTTAACAATTTCTCTGAAATATATCTGTGCTAGACTTTGGGCAGTTCTATTGGACCTGACAGGTATAAAATGGGTAGTCTTCGTGAAGCAATCTACGATTACCCAAATGCTGTCATTACCTTTCTTGGTTCGCGGCAAACCATCTATGAAATCCATGGAAATCTGCTCCCATTTCCAGCCTGGGACTTCCAACGGTTGCAACAGTCCAGCTAGCTTCTGTTGGTCACTCTTGACCAATTGACAAGTAGGGCATCTGCTAATATACAAAGAAATATTTCTTTTCATTGCCTTCCACCAGAAAGTGCGTTTGATATCGTTGTACATTTTACTCACACCTGGATGGATGCAAAATTTGGATTTATGGCATTCATCCAGCACTTCTCTTTTAAGCTCGGGAATGTCGGGAACACATATTCTTCTATTCAGCCTCAGAACTCCCTTACTATCCACTTGGAAACTGGAGCCTTCGCCCCCTTGAATCCTTTTTACCATCTCTTTCACAAAATTGTCACTTTTCTAGAGAACAGATATTCTATCAATCAATCCAGGTGTAATCATAAGATTGGAAATGATTGCGGTTTTTCTACTAAGTGCAATCGCTACAACGTTAGCTTTCCCCGGCGTATACAGGATATCAAGATCATACGCTGCAAGAAATTCTAGCCAACGTTGCTGTCTCAGATTCAGATCTTTCTGGGTATATAAATACTTCAACGATTGATGATCGGTGTACAGTATAAATTTCTCGCCCAATAAATAATGCCTCCAGATTTTCAATGCAAAAACGATAGCTAGCAGCTCAAGATCATGAGTTACATAATTCTTCTCATGCGGATTCAGTTGGCGGCTTGCATAAGCGACTACTTGGCCTCTCTGCATTAACACTGCACCAAGACCTCTAATAGAAGCATCTGTCCAAACCGTTAAATCCTGATTGCCATCAATAACAGTTAACACTGGAGCGGTGGTCAGCTTCGATTTCAATTCCTGGAAAGCTTCTTCATAGTCGGAAGTCCACTTAAACTTCTCGTGTTTCTTTGTGAGCTTCGTTAACGGACCGGATATCTTTGAAAAATCCTTAACGAACTTTCGATAATAACTAGCCAACCCCATAAAACTTCTAACTTCTGTGGGAGTAGTGGGTTGTTTCCAGTCTTGAATCGCTGTTATTTTGCTTGGGTCAACAGAAATTCCTTTCTCTGACACGACATGGCCAAGAAATTTAACTTCTTCTTGCCAGAAGACACATTTAGAGAATTTGGCTTTGAAGACGTTCTTCCTTAGAATCTCCAATACTTGTTCTAAGTGTTTTTCATGCTCAGGTTTTGATTTGGAGCAGATTAAAATATCATCGATGAATACGAGGACAAATTTATTCAGAACTCCCCTGAACACTCTATTCATTAGATCGTCAAAGTATGCTGGAGCGTTACATAGGCCAAACGGCATTACTAACCATTCATAAAATATGTCTGGACCTCTGAAAGCTGTCAAAGGAACACACTCTTCTGCTATTCTCAATTGATGAAAACCTATAGCTAGGTCCGTTCGGGAAATACTTTCGCCCCATTCAATTGGTCTAGCAAATCATCAATGCGGGGTAATGGATATTTGTTTTTAAGCGTCTGTTTGTTGAGGTCTCGGTAATCAACACATAATCTAAGAGTACCGTCTGACTTCGGGACAAACACAACAGCTGCACCCCAATTAGAAAAACTAGGTCTGATTAGACCCTTCCATAACAGTTGACGAGTTTGATCGCCTAATTCTTCTTTTTCTTTCGGAGTCATTCTACGAATTGGATGCACCACTGGTCTGGTATTGGGAATTAGATCGATTCGGAATTCTATTTCTCTTTGCGGAGGTAAGTTTCCAACTTCTTCAAACACATCCGCAAAGTTTCTAACAATCGGAATCTTTTCCATGGAAGTGGGGATAAGTTCTAATGCTGACCAAAATTCTTCTCTATTCGGATTCGAACCACGACAGGGTATATACATATATGTCCAAGCTCCGTTCGAATTTTAACGATTCTTTCCGCACAATTCACTTCAGCTTCATATTTCGTTAACCAATCTAGCCCGAGAATAATATCGAATTCGGGAAAATCCATAACGATTAAATCAAAAGGAAATTTGTAGAAAGAATAAGAGATTGGCACTCTACAATATGAACCGAGAGTAACAGGACCCCCTATCGGGTTATGAACTTCAACCGATTCTTTAAGCTTTCGCTGTTTTAACTTTAATTTGTGCACTGTGTTTTTAGCAATAAAATTATGCGACGCACCTGTGTCAAACAATACAGAAATAGGAATATTTTTAATTGTAAGGGTACCTCCCAAGACATCGGGTTTACCTGCTCCATCGGAAGCAGCTGGCGGGCTAGACCCGTCATAGACATGAGCTACTGTAGCTTTCTTCAACAAAGGACAGTCTTTGACCAGATGATCGGTCTTGCGACAGTTGAAGCACGAGCGAGGGTTCTGAGAGCCTTGGCTCGAGCCTTGAGAATTTGTCTTCTGTCTCTTCGGAGCAGTGCAGACGTTTGAGTAGTGCCCCGGCTTACCACAGTTAAAGCAATTTCCTCTTGGCGACTTGCCAGTCTGAGGCTTTGAAGATGCTGCTTGGCTTGACTCGCCCTGATTTACAGCAGGCTTGCGCTTGTTTCCGGCTTGGCTCCTAGCGCGATCCTGATCCAGATGCCTTTGATCAAGGTCTTCATAGTTGCATGTCATTTCCACCAGCTCGTTGAATTCCAGCTTGACATGGGCCATGGCTCTATCATGATATTGTCGTTTTAGTCCAAGGATAAACCTCTTATTTTTGGATTTCGCAGTGGCGACAAGCTCTGGAGCATAGGGCGAAAACATTGTAAATTTGTTCAGATAATCTTGCACGGAAAGATCCCCTTGCTGGAGATTGGCGAAGTCATCGTGCATTTTTTCTAGAGCTTGTTCTGGGACATTTTTCTCCTTGAAGAGTTCTTTGAATCCATCCCATGTTCTTCCAGCTTCTCTATTCCCGGCGGTAAGAGATTCCCACCATAATTCAGCTTGTTCCTGCATAAGCCAGGCGCCCATAATAGCTTTGTCTTCGTCTCCTAGCCTTAGGCCTTCAAGAATTTTCTCGCATGTTTTGAGCCATGCAAGGGCCTCTATTACGGTGCCAGTTCCCGAGAAGGTCTTGCCTCCTAAGTTCTTATATCTCTTAGCTACACGGTCAAGCTCGAAGTATTGAGCTGCCGGAGGTTGTATCAAAGGTCCTTCTTGAGCTGGGATTTCTCCCCTTCCTCGACCTCGGCCGGCGCGGCCTCCTCTAGCGGCGGCTGCTCTGGTAGCCATTTGTCAAATTCTGTATAAGCAACGAAAAAGTCAGCTAACAGAAATGATAGTCTATTGCATAGTTAAGCAGAAAATTCTACGAAAAGATAACGATGGACTGATCAATTGTTTTGCTATTCTGCTCAGCTCATTCTAGGACTTTGCTAGTCCTATCTCTAATGAGGGACACGCCTTAGAATACTACTGATCCTATTTTGACGAAGTGTTTAATGTGTTAGACTCCAGAACCAAGGTTAACCAAAGCTCTGATACCAGCTGTGACGATCCCAAAACCCCGCGACACGGTGTTAAGGATAATCATTGGAATATAACACATTAATCATCATTAGCAGATCACAGATAATAGCATAAACCGAAAATAGAATAATTTACACACATATGACAGCGGAATAATATAGATATCATCACATCAGAGAAGCACAGTACAGGATACAACTTAGTGCATAATGATACATAATCAGTCACCATCGCCTGAGGCGGAATCATACATAAAGAGTACACAAAAGGAATATCAGTCTACATCGCCAATGGCGGAATCATAATATAGATACAATAATGGCGGAGAAAATCCAAGTCAGCACGGTGTAGTCAAGCCTCGCCATGAGCCAAAAGATGCATCAGAAACCTGTAAATAGGCTGCCCATGTGAAAATGAGGGCACCCGAGTTTGCAAGGTGAAACAAACTACGAGTTAGTCATGGGACTGGTATGAGAAATCTACTCAACTTATTAACAACAATAATAAGGCAAATCAAAGGACCACGCCACTTTCGCGGAACGGGTTTACTCCAATGAGTGCTAGTGCATGAAATAAAGTAAATGATTAAATCATCGCAATGCTTTTTATAAAATGAAGCCATTATAAGACTCAGGTCCCATCACACAATGCAATGCAAGCCGGAGGATAGAGTTTTCCCTTATAATGGCCAAAAATGCTTCATACGAATAAAACTAAAGTGTTTGATATTATTACTAGTGTATATATGTTTCAAAAGCGATTTCAATCATAAATATCAATCATAGGCGGCATAAATGACCCATACCACTATGTCGCCATACTAGTAATACAATCACATCCGCATATTTCGTATTGGAAATTGGATTCCTTCATGAGTCGAGGCAAGGGGCAAGCTCCTCTCCGATTCGAGACACTCTAGCAAATGCCTCGGGACCGCACACAGCAATCCCCTGGATCCTCCAAGGCCGGTCCTCTCTTACTTTTGAGGATTGGCAATTCCTGAACACACGTTTCCCGGTCCTTACAGACCTATAATCGAGGCGCCTCGCATTTCCAACAACCACACAGGTGAAAAGTAAATATAAATGTCAGGGCTGGGAGGTCACTGACACCACCATAGCTAGAAAGAAACGTCATGCACTCCTTGGGTCCTTCTCCCGTTTTTGACTCATACCGGGGTGTGAGGCTCGCGAATTCACGTTATACACAAAGCTACGTCACACAGACCATGCTTTGATCATCAACCACAAGACTTTGCTTTGCAACAGAAGCCTTGATCATATGCCACTTAGGCGTGCCACACAGGCAATCCACTCCATGCGACTGATTTCTGTCAATGTATAACCTCTGAGCTCGTACGTCTCAGAGAAGGGCGTTAAGCAAGAGAATAAATTCTCTGCCTCCAAACAGATATATATTTAACAGAGATCAATCATCACAGAACAAAATCCAATGTCAGACACACAGTCCATTTACAAGTCCGTTCTGGGTCTGAACGAAACCGGAGGCACCAATTCCTCGCATATCCGTACAATCAACAGTATGTTTGGACGGCTACTACTTCAATTCCTTCATGGTAGCTACTCCAGTCACGAGTATCAGTAGCGCCCATCCATCCAATGTGGAGATCGTCGGTCTTCAACCGTCTTTGACTCTTCGACTTCTCAACGTCGATCGATTATTTGAAATGAGATAAACTCGGCCTTTTCAAATAACCCACGTATATTTAGATTTTTCAAATCAATCAATCACATGGTTGGACTATTCAACAATCACATTTTAGTTATTTAGTTATAATTTTCATGTCAAATACATTCAACCATCACATATCAAGCAAACACAACAAAATCGGTTTATTTCCACTCTATATCGTCAATAGTATTTTATAACGATATATCACCATTTTTATTTAATTTAAAACGGCCATATTTTATTGAACGACGTTTCAGGTCGTGTCGATGCACTGGCGCTGCTTTCTACTAATTTTGTTTTACACCTATCTAAAAATCTAACCGTTGGATCTTCACAAATTTTACATCATTAGGAAGGTCATTTCAAAACGAATCCAATGGTTTCAGTTTTGGGAAAATCCGACGGTCGGATCTTCCACACTAACCATTTGAAGTTACGATTTCAATTTACGAACTGCAGCGTCGTTATTCGATTTAATTTAATTATATATATATATATATAAATATAATCGTTTCTGGCGCTGTTTTTCTTCAGTTTTGAATTAAACATTCCAGACAATCCAACCGTCGGATCTTCACAAAGTTGGTGCCGTTGGAAAGATATTTCCAAGGCGAACCAAACGGTTGCGGTTTCGGGAAAATCCAATGGTCGGATTTCCCGCACTAGTCGTTTGAAATCACGGTTTCAAAACACGAACTGCACGACCACGTTTCGTTTTAATTCTATTTATATTTATATATTTATATAAATATAGTTCATTCAAAAATTCCTATATCGTTTCCACTTCAATTATTTCACTAACGCCTTTAAATTTTGGAAAATTTCGCCATAACCTCCTTTGTACGGGAGGGTCTGGGAAAATTCCCAAATAGCCACACGGGCGTCTCATATCAAAAAGAAAAAGAAAAAGCCAAGCGGCTAGCCAACAGGCTCATAAAATCATCACCCAAACAAAGCGGTAAATGTGTACCTATTTGTCGGGCACAAAATTCTATTTCTCTTCTCTAGCCCCTTTTGCTTTAACCTGTTCAATAGATATGCATGTACATATATACAATTTCTAACATTCATCATTTTCCATTCAATTTAATATTTGATTTGCTTTGGTTTAAAAACACCATTCATTCTAATGTTGCATGCATAGGCTAAAATCATATCATTAGCTAGTTAATGTATATTTCAACTCATGCACGTTTATTTGAACAAGTGGCTATTTTTAACACTTCACATTTCAAAGATGATAATTTTGGCGAACTAAAATAGATTTCAACACATGACTATTTTATTTAGTTCCTATGCATGTTAAAAACAATATTTCTATCACAAATATTTATTTCAACGTCCGCATATCTTTAGCATATCACACATATGATAAAAATGATATTTTTATCATTTAAAATATTTATTCAACAAATAGATGTTTCTGCACTTCATAGTTTAAATAAAAATGTAATTTTTATCGTTCGATCTTTTTATTCAACACATGAATATTTCCACTACACACACTTCTCAACAAATGAGTATTTCCACACATGGACATTTTATTTATGTTGTTCATATTAGAAAGATGGGATTTTTATGGTTGAAATTATTTATATAAGGCGAATATTTTTCATATTTCATATACATATAAAAATGTGATTTTTATTGTTTAAACACTTCACTCATTCACAAATGAATTTATTTTCATACAACACTTTTCAACACATGAATATTTCCACACATGGATATAGTTTCAATATATGACTTTGATTTCAACGCATGAAAATAATTTCAACATATGAAAATAATTATAACACACAAAGATTATTCAAAATTTCGGCTGCATAACGGCAGGGTAGTTAAAATCGGCACCGTCCCTAGTACGGCTCCTCGCTCTACCTTAAAACCTCGCGGTTTTTGACAATGGGGATTCATGCATCTAATTCGCACGCAGGCGGCATGTTTATTTTTATTTCCACAAATATTTTCAATTCATTCCAATCACCAATGGGTATTTTTCAACCACAACCAAACAATATCAACCATAAACAATTATTCAACCATTCGTATTTTTCATCCAATATTTCACACCAATTCACCACAATAAATATCGTCCATGGTTTGTGGATGAGGGGAGTATATATATATAATATAATATATATTTGCTATATTTCACTAGCATTTCAACACATATATCAATTATTCTATGCATGTAAAAATTCATACTTCGCTTATATAGCTTACACTACGCATGTACATGAGGTATACAACACGTATGTAATTTATATTTCGCTTATATAAATTATACACGACATTTTCCATTCAATTTCACGTTAATTTAGATTTCTCACCTTGGTTTTCTGAGCGCTAAAAATCGATACGATGTCAGAAAAATCCGCGGCTTCTTCTATTGGGTAGAGAGCTTCCTTGCGGTCTCGATGTTTCCTGTTTCATCGAATTTCGTCAACACACCAAAAAGATATGATTTTTCAAAGTGTAAAGATCAAAGAAAAACTCACTTTCACGATGGTTCAAAACTAGGTTTGCGGTTTTCGCGAGAACCGGGGCACGAGGGGACGATCAGGGAGTTGGACGTGGAAGAGCTTCGAGTGGCGGTCCTATCAGTGGTGGTTTGGTGGCGTTCGGTTGTCAGTGGCGATCAGGGCGGCGGCGGGAAGTGTTCGACTTTGGGTCGATGGTTCTGGCGAAGGAGGAGGCGATAGGGGTCGGGGTAAGGTCGGATTTGAAGAGGAGGAGGAGGCGCGTCGAGGTAGGGGGTGGCGCAGGCGGAAATCACCTGTGGCGGCGGCGATTTGGGGGAGAAGCGGCGGACGATTTAAGTTGTCGATCGGGAGAGAGAAACGAGGGTTTCTGACTTTTTTTATTTTTTTAAAATAATGAAAGGAAAATTCTGATTGGCCGAGGACTATATAAAATTTTTAAATAGTGTTTTCTCAAACGAACTCCTTTTTAAACCCAACGACTGTCGCCCTTAGCTAAATACCCCCATTCCGGACACAATGGGATATGTTTCGTAGGCCAATTCGACTGTTACAGTCAGTTATTTTCCAAATTAAAGTATAAAACATTTAATTTTTAACTCTGAACGCACATTTCAATTTGCCAGGGCCACAAACTGATTCGAAAAATTCCAGAAAAATAAATCTAGCTATGTTTTGACGCTACGGTCCCAACAAAACTAGTTTCGTCGAATTCTGAGGTCGTTTGAAAAATGGCCATTTTCTGGTCGATCCAATTTAACAGAAATCGACCAAACCCATTTTCTTTTGCCATGCTCACATACTAGCTTCAAAAATTATGAAATTTGAAACCTAGCAATAGTTTGACATCCCGGACCCAACAAAAGTGGTTTCGTCGAATTCCGAGGTCGTATGCAAAATATCAATTTTCCAGGCCTATATATTCTATATACCGACTCTTCTGAAAATTCATTCGGCCATAACTTTTGATTCCCGTTATGAAATTTCGATTTTTCAGATTCGTTAGAAAGGTATTGACTAACAGATTTAAATATTTTTGGTTTCGCTAAAATCCGTTGTATTTTCCACCCTGCATAGTCGGTCAAAGTTTGAATTCAAATTTTCAAACCGACTCACTATTTCCTATTCACTATTTTATTGAAATATTCTATTTCAATTGTTCAAATTCCTTTGAAATAACCATTTTAAAAAATTTTAATTGGCTCGTATTTTCCGGGTTATTACAACTAGCTTGCACTTTTTCATTAGAATGTAAAATCTTTTGCTAAGATGAAACAAAATGACTCGATTAAGTCATGAGTTCAATGAAATACGAGAAGCTATTTCAAGTTTATTGCAATTTTCCTCCATTCTATTAGACGAATTAGTAGTTACAAATATCTCGTGTTTCTTTCAAATAGAAAATTATTTCTCGAAATAAATGAAATGCATTAATCATATAAGCATGTTGTTTTATTTTAGTCTGAACTTATTTTGCTGACTCATTTTATATTAAACGTTTGCAGCATAAACTTGACAAGAAATAATAAAAATCAAAGTGTAACCGACTACTAATTAGCTTTTTGTCTTTTAAATTTGCAACAAGATCTTATGATGATAGTGAGAATTAATGGATGGTAATAAAGAATAGGAGATGAGAATTATTTTCCCCATTTTGTATAGATAAGCACATTCACTCGTTTAATTCGAAATTTTCTTCATTCGTTAATTTTCTATAATATTCTTTCATTTGATAACTTATAATATTAAATGTTTTACTGTAGCTTTTATGCTTGCATTGGCATGGAAGGAATGAAGGTGTATAAAAGGTTGATAAGGAATCATGATTCATCTTTTCAAGATAATTGCAAAAAAAACATGGAAATTGTTATGTTACGTTTTATTTTGTGTTTAATAGAAAAAACATTAAAGTGATACTAAACGGTTGCTAAAACAAAATTTTCCATGGATGGTGTTCAATAGAGTGAATGTTTGTTTAATGAAAAGAATTTAATACATGAGGAAGATGCTCAAATACTTAATAAATGTACAACATTTTCTATCAATAATGAAATGGAGGAAGCATTTAATGTTTATATATAAAAAAATTTAGTTAATATTACAAACATTTCAGTTTGTCTTCCTATACAGGAATACCATCATTTAGTAGGTTCCACTAAATTTTATATTGATTAAGAGTAACGATATTAAACATGTATAGCATGTTGTTGAGTAGTCAGAAATTTTCATTGGCTTTCATGTTATTATTTTACATCAGTTAATGAAAATATCCTTATCGTCTTTGATTTCATTGTTTTTTATCTTTAGCATAACAGGTGCAGCTTGGTAACTAACTTAAAATGCCTAAAATTTGAATATGTTAGTATTTGATAGAAGTAATTTTTTTTGGGTTATATACTTAAATTTTCATTGAAAATAACAATTCAAACCATATACATGCTACATTGAACAAATTTGACAATTATTAAGGGATGAGGAGGAGAGTTATTAGAGAGGAACAATTGCAATTTTTATTGATGCAAAACATGATACAAAGAGCACATATATATAGTGCTATGAGCCCAACGGCTAGTACAAAATATACCAAATATGTATGAGCATAACGACTAGTATTAAATATACCAAGTATGCATGAGCCTAACGGCTAGTAGATAATGACAAAGCATGCTAAATATGATAAAAACGTGTTCACACTCTAACGACTCTATTGTAACAGCTCTATTGTCTTCGTTATGCCCCCTCAGTTCGAACTAGGGTTTCCTTGCTCATTCTGGCTTCTGCCTGCACTGATAACGCGAAGTTCCTCTCTTATTCTGATAAAAAATTTAGTCGAAAGGGCCTTTGTGAGAGCATCTGCTCTCTGATAGTATGCGGGCACATGACATATTGCAAGTCTTCCTGATTGCGTTCTTTCTCTCACAAAGTGGAGATCAATTTCAAGATGTTTCGTCCTTGAATGTTGAATAGGGTTTAGAGATAAAGATACTGTGCTCTTATTATCGCACCAAATGACCGGCTTTCGTCTTGGAGTGAAACCAAGCTCCTCCATCAGTGATTCTATCCACATGATTTCGGCTGTAGCGCTTGCCCGTGCACAGTACTCAGCCTCTGTGCTAGATCTTGATGTCGTCTGTTGTTTCTTCGTACACCAGGAAATGATATTGGAACCGAGGTAAACGCAGTATCCTGAGACAGACTTTCGATCGTCAATATCGTTGGCCCAATCGGCATCGCTAAAGCACTGTAAGTTAAGTTCCTTTTCTGAATTTAGGCGTATACCGTAATGTTTTGTGCCTTGTAAGTATCGTAACACTCTCTTTAATGCCATCCAATGTTCTGATAAAGGGTTCTGCATGTATTGACTGAGTTTATTGACGCTGTAGCATATGCCTAGTCGAGTAATAGTTGCGTATTGTAACGCTCCTATTATGCTTCTATATTGTTTGGCATTGTCGATAGCTTCTCCTTTATGCTTAGATAGTCTTAGGTTACTAATCATAGGCGTAGGTAATGAGTTTGCCTTGTGCATATTTGCCCTTTGCAGTATTTCAGTGATATAATTTTGTTGGGATAATATTAATTCACCATTGTTTTTCCTAATCACTTGTATTCCAAGAAAAAAAATTAGTTCCCCCAAGTCTTTAATGGAAAAATTTTGATCCAGCTTGTGAACGATTCTGTTTATTTCTTCGTTGTTGTCTCCTGTTATTAGCATGTCGTCAACGTATACTAGAATGAACACAGTTCCATGTATGCCCTTCTTCATATATAGAGAATTGTCCGATTTAACTTGTGAGAAACCCATGTTAGACAAAGTTGACTTTAGCTTTTCATACCAAGCTCTCGAAGCTTGTTTTAAGCCATATATTGCTTTGTGTAGTTTGCATACTTTGTCACCAGTACCATATCCTTCAGGCTGTTGCATGTATACCTCTTCAGTCAATTCCCCATTCAAAAAAGCATTGTTGAAGTCCAGTTGCCTCACATTCCATCCTTTATTTAGAGCAATGGTCAGTATAATTCTGATGGTTGTGGGTTTTATGACTGGGGAAAAAGTTTCATTGAAATCAAAAGCAAATTGTTGCGCGTAACCTTTTGCAACCAGTCTGGCCTTGTATTTGTCAATAGATCCATCTTCTTTTCTTTTTATTTTGTATGTCCACCTACAACCAATCACATTTTTTTGTTTTGGTTGAGTCACTAAGCTCCAAGTGTTGTTTTTTTATGAGAGCTTTATATTCAGTGTCCATTGCCTCCTTCCATTTGTTTGATCTTATAGCCTGAGTGAAATTCAATGGTTCGATCTCACTGGCAGAAATATTATATACTTTGGGTTTGAAGATGCCTCTCTTTGACCTGGTGATCATGTGATGTCCAGTTGATTGTGGTGGTGTTTGCTGCTGTGTATCATTGTTGCTGGTTTTGTCAACATGGTTGTTGTTTTCTGTATCTTCACTATGCTGCATGTTTTGATGTATGTTTGTATCTTCTGAGTCATTGTGTGTCTCATTGGTTTGCTCGTTTGTTTGATCCATGGTTTCTTCCTGGGTGTTTAAATTGCTTGTGCGTTGTTGCTCTTCATTTCTATCAATTGAAGATGGTTCAGTAATGAATGGCTCGAACCGTATGTTATTGTTTATGCTTTGTTCCCCATCCTTTTTGCCGATTTGCTTTTCTGCATAAGGAAACTTGTTTTCATCAAATATCACATGCCTAGAAACATATATTTTTCCATTTTTGTCCATGCACTTATAACCTTTTTGGTTTTGTGCATACCCAATGAATGTGCATGGGCTTGATCTCATACTTAGTTTATGATTGTTATAGTCTCTCAAACATGGAAAACATAGACACCCATAGGCTTTCAGAAAACCATATTCTGGTCTAACACTGTATATCATTTCATGTGGGCTTTTATTGTTTAAGACTTTGGTTGGCAACTTGTTAATGAGGAATACAGATGTGTAGAAAGCTTCATTCCAATATTTCATGGGTAATGAGCTTTGTGATAACAAAGTTAGACCAGTCTCTACTATGTGTCGATGTTTTCTTTCGACTAAACCGTTTTGTTCGGACGTATGCGGGCAAGTTAATCTATGTTTGATCCCTCTTTTGAGAAAGTAATTAGTTAGAGGTTTAAACTCAGCTCCCCCATCTGTCTGAATAACCTTAACAGTACTGTTCATTTGTTTTTCGACATGAGTTATAAATTGCATAACTGTATTGCAAGCTTCTGATTTAGTTTTCAGCATGTATATCCAAGTATATCTAGAATAAGCATCCACAAAAGAAAGATAATACCTGTGTCTGAATTATACCTGAAGTAACATTTGTTCGCCATGTGACCAAACTTTTGACATATTTGACATTTCACACGATAGTTGTTGTTATCTCCTTGTATCTGCTTATTTCTGACTGTGGTATAATTGGCAGAGAACTTATTTTGTGCTATTTTTCTTTGGTCAATTCTGCCTTCATGAGCAAGGAGTGCTGATCGAACGAACTGTAAATCAGGTAAAGTTTGTTGTGTGGCTAACACAGTGTTAGCCTACTTTGTGAACTA